>JARJEC010112951.1:0-20683 GCA_030264575.1 Tachinus sp. AB-2021
ATATATATTTATATATATATATATATATATATATACCACCAACTTTGTATATTCAAGATAAAGTTTTTATCTACAATTAGTCGATGTCTTGTACGTCACTAAATCATTAATTAGTATTTATTGTATATATTATATAAAATTAATTGGTTTCTTTCTCAGTTTGAACTAGTAAAATACAGTGTTTGTAACAAATCAAAGCCAATATTTGTATAGTCTACTAACTTTGATAATACGCCACTTTAGACATCGGCATTTCTTAAAATTTGCATATGTTAATATTTCTGGCAGCATTTACATTCAGAAAATTGGCGATTGCAATTACTGTAACTGAAGATGCCAGCTCTATATTGCAAAACACTTTCCTACCGCTAATACAATTTTTGCAATTATTGTCCATCAATTAATTCGTTTCTCAAAACTTTAACTAACAGTAACTTTATGTTACAATACTAGTTTGTTTGATTTTGTAAACTTCTTATTTAACAAAATTGACACTATAACTGTGGCTACATATGCCAAAGTTGCTTAAAAATGTTGTGCTCACCACGGCCAAAATACTTTTTGCTATCCTCGATTGATGCTCGTCACGCTCTGTCTTCTTGTCACTCTCAGACTTGTCCAGCAAAGTAGCACTTTTTAGCATTCATATAGAAATAACTATTTATAATGTTGCATCATTTTTGTTAATGAATAAATATTCACTTTTTATTTAAACTACTTTATACAGGATGGACCACTTAAGAAGGAGAAGAATCAGGCGTTTTTTGGCATTATCCTTTGGTCTTAGAGATTTGATAATTGGAGGGGGTAATATAGACCATTAAAGCTTCAAAATTGCAGACTTACAACTATCAGATCGTGTTTTGTTTCTTAGTAATAAAATTTAATTTTAAAATTTTAATCATAAGTAGTATGTATATCTTTATAACTAAAATATTTTAATAATTATTTATTTTAAACGAAAAACCAAAAACAATGTACACATTAATGCCGTTTATAGATGATAAAAGTGGAATTACAATGTGAGACCTATTTACATAAGCGGCCTGCCAACGTTTATCTTGTCAGTTATTTAGTTTTAAATTAATTTATATATTAAACATATAAAAAAAACAAAAATAGTTTTGTACTAATAAAAATAAAATTTAAAAGTGTTATTACTCATCATTAAAGCTAGGATTTATAGCGTAATGATTTTTACCAATATTATATGCAAATCAATTTTGAATATATATTTCCACGAATCAAGAGAAAGTAAAGCAAATAGCACCTCCCTTTTTTAGCTTATTCTTGGTTTTTATGCATTTAGTGCACATTTTAAGAATTTTTATTTATTTTTTAAACAATTGTATGCAGATTTGATGGATATTTGAATTATTTCTGCTTATTTTGTTATTTTTGTGTGCATAGTTGATGCTTATTTTAAGCAATTTCTGGTAGATTCGTTGTAGATATCCACAACTTTAAATCAAGCGCGTTCCTTGTAGATATTGCATATATTGTAAATTAAAAAAAATAAGCAAACATCTTTTAAAAAATGATTTTTTATATTGAAAAAAATTGCTAATGTTATAAATTAATAGACATAGATAAAATCATTAGTATTGATAAATCAGTAATACCAAAGTTTAAACGCAAAATCACGCACCAATAACATATGTAGATGTTGAAAGAAGCTTTTCGGCATATAAGAACTTATTGAGTGATAGAAAAAGGTGCTTTGTAGTTGAAAATTTGGAAAAACATCTTTTGTTGTGATTATTATTATATTAATAGTTATTATTTTTTAGTTAATTGTTAATTGTTTATGATAAATAACAAGTTTATGCTTATTTTAATGCTTATTTTGCAGTTTTATACGCATATTAGTTTTAGCTTTACTTCGCACAATGGACTGGCTTAGCAACATATTTTGCTAACGCAAGTACAAAAACTATGTACAATGTACGGTATAATAGAATATTGCAGGTTTTGTACAATTGCAGTACGAACCGTAGCGAGTACTACAATTTCTCATACTCAACCTGCAATATTTTCTTTTCCACCTTATATAGTAAATAGCTATTTTACACAATAATAAAAAAACTAAAACTGCAAAAATATAAATTTAAGATCGCCGGGATTTTTTATCATTAGTAGCACGTCAAATTGCAATTGTTTCAAAAAATTAAGCAACGTTTGGCAGCGTTAGAACTTGGATGGGTGCCGCATAGCCGCCTCCCCTACACACATACCTACATTAACACAGCTGAAAAACCTTGAGGTTAATGGTTAGTTGGTTAAAAGTCGTCAAAGACAATGCAAATATTACTATACTATTATGACATAAAAAGCAGCAACAATCAGATTTAAATACTGTTACTGATTCAGTGTCTAAACTGTTTCTTAATTTGGAAAGTACCAATCCAAATCACAAAATTAATCATTCCAAATAAAAGATACTGTAAAATTTAAAAGTAATTCGTTTTAAACGTGTTTAAAACATTTTTAAAATGCATTTTAAACAAGTTTACAACAAAATTACTTTTTTTTTGTTTTATTCATTTTAAATATAAAAATCTGTTCTAAATAAAAAACAGATGTTTGTTTAAAATTAAAAAATAACATGTTTTTGCCAACCCTGAGTAAACATGTCAAAAATTGCTTTGAATTTTCTTAACGAGGTTAATTAATGAAAAAAAAAGTAAAAAATACTTAATGTTAATAGCGATTAATAATCTTGATAATTAGCAAGCTTATTGATTAAGTAACTATTGTTTGTATAAATCTGAATAACTCCTCTAAAAGTTGTACATTATTTTAATACTGTAAAGTTTCATTTTTCGGACGGAAATAAGTCCAGGAAATCAATATTCCATAAACTGTTACTTTGCTGGACGAGTCTGATAGTTGCAAGATAAGCAAGCGTAGCGAGCGAGGCGAGCATCAGGCGAGGACAGCTAAGACAATTCCTGCTGTGCCAAACACATTTTTTAGAGAGTGGCTAGAGTTTAACATTTAATTGACTTATTTGTACGTAGCTACAGAGCCAATTTCACCATATCACACATCAAATATGGGCGGCTTATAAAAAAAATAACAATATGAGAAAATGTATATTACTTCCTTATAATTTTAAATATGTTTTACTACTTTGACATTTTTAATGTTAATAATACAAATAAATGTATTATTAATTAAATTGGTTTGCATTATTATTTTTTAATACTTTATTCATAATTTTAATTAAACTGTTGTTTTAATAAGAAGATTTAATATATAAATTATATTAATAAGAATTGAAAAAAAATAATCGTATAATGGAAAAAGGTCTATAGCGCCACAAACACATTTGTACAATAAATATTATTAAATACACAATACATGACAGCCAACTGAACTATTGTAGATAGAATGAAATTTTGAAGCAATAGAGTTTTGTCGACTGCCACTAAATACAAATCACATCACGATTCACGGCAGTCCACTTGGATAGTAGCACTCCCTTTGGATGGTTAGTCGCCCGGAAATGGCCACTTTTATATTTTGCATAATGGCCGGTTAAAACTCAAAGTATTATTATCATAATTGGCCTATTAGCATGTATACCGGTAATGTCCAATTTCGGACTTGTGCCGTAACAACTCTAAAAATAAGGTTTGATTTCAAAACTCGTATTTTCTATGAAATAAAACAAACTTTGTTTACAAAACATCTATGGATAAAATGACTATAAATTAACATTTGTTCATCTCATACATGATCTCCAAAATACATAATAAAAATGAATTTATGTTTTTTTTCTCATAAAAAACAAAAACGGCACTGGTACTAATAAACCAGTGCAAATAACAAGTGTTTTTAATTAATTTGCAATAATAAATAATAAATACCATAATAAATAATATACGAATATAAACATTGTGTCTTCGCAAATATGTTTTTTTAAGTTTTTCTTCCTCTCCTAAAATACCGCGTTTGAGAACACACCAGACTTTATGTTAGAAGCTGGAAGTATAATTAATTTATAAATTATGTAATATAAATTTAAAAAAACATACATTACGTTATAAACGCTACGTGAAGCAGTAAATCTGCTAGGTAACGTAGGCAAGGTATTTATTTAATTTAGAATGTAGGATGAATAAAATGATTTAAATTATAGTATAATTACTTTGTTAATTAGTTTTTTCTTTAAACATTAAAAGTTTTTATAATTATTGTCGATCGACTAATTCATCTGTCTTTACCACTTTACACTACTAATTTGTTTGACTTTCTTGATTTCTTATTGATATTTATATTGCATATTTTTAGTAAGTTTACTTAATTATTTGAAATTTATAAATGTTTGTGTGATCAACTAATATTGATGGCGCGTCCACTCGAATTCAATTACTTCATTACCGCTGACTGTGCACCCCGATAAATTCCACGATCGACGTTTAAACGCCGTAAACTTGATATTCAAAGTGGCTCGTGATTTCTTGTTAAAGGGCGTGGGGGGCGTCGCAGGAATGATATTGCAGCCACGTTCTTTATTAGGTTGTTAAATTGAATCCGTACATCGTACTAAATTTATCCCTTCGACGTGATTACTCGATAACTAAGAGCGGTTTTAGTATAAAAAATATTTAAAATGTAAACGAGGAACAGGATATTTTCCTTTTTTATTACAACGGCGTGTGATAAGGTTGTAAAAAATGCGTTCTCCTTTTTATATTATATGTACGCCGAGATCCAACACATATGCCGCATGCATATTTTAATGCAAAAACATGCACACATAGTCACACTACAAGATTAATAGGCGACGTACATATTAGAGAGAAATTATTATGTTCTCTATTGCATATTCGGTGCGGTATGCTAATGGTTAGATAGAAACGTGACGTATGCTAACTTTGTTCATTATTTTATTCCCCACATAATTTACTCTAGATATAATATAATAATAGAAATACCGCTGTATGAAATTATGCATTAATAACATTTCTACTCACCTATACTTAAATAGAACTGTGTTCCAATTTCGTACGTGTCCCAATTTATCCCTTTATATCTAGTTTTTTCTCGTGCAGTGCCGTAATCTGGTATATCAGTCTTTTGAATTCCAGGACCGTTGGGATCTCCACTTTTTGCAAAGTTACTAAAGAAGTTGAGGACGGCTTCTGCTACACCCATGTCTTGCCTGCTGAAGTTCTGAGAGAAATATGGCATTCCACCGACTAGCGGTAAACCAAGGATGTAGGTAAGGTCTTCTCCTCTCACACTTCCCAACCTCTGTAATAAAATAAACCAATTGCCTATTAACTAACTTTTTTATAAATAAATAACACATATTATTATGGTAAATGTGACCGGTAATATTTAAATAATTCAAATTACTATATTATCAAACTTTACATATTATTTACACAATAATATTATAAGATCTGTATACTAGTACTTGTATTTAGCAATATCCGAATTTATACAAACACTACATAAGAATTAATGTTTACTAGAACAAAAAAAAACTGAACTTTATTAAAATTGTAATTTAGGATGAATTGACTACATATTTTTATGCAAAGCGAATAACGCACACTAAAGCACAGCTTAAAAAGTGTATAATTATAAGAAATCTTTAATACATAAAAGTAAGTTTAAATGCAGAAAATCACAATAAAAACAATTCCATTAAACATTTTCAAATGTATTACATAGTAATTTAAACTAGTTCTACACTGGTAAGAGTGGTAAGACTATCAAATGCTATATTGCGTCTCAATTGCGCTAGTTGAGCTTATTAATTACTCGTTGATTACTTCAGCAAGTAATTGCAGCTTGTGTCAAATAACTGCACACAAAACTACAATAGAACTAAAGCAAATTGAAACAAATGTTAAATACTCTTTTGGTTTTTTTAATTGTCGACGAATATTGTAACAAACAGTTTGACTAACTCACACAGTATTGCTATTCGTAGAATAACTTATTAAGTTAGATAATAAAATATTTACTACTCCTTTTTTTGGAATGTCCTTTGAATCTATACATAAACAAAATATGGATAACGAGACATTATTTACAAGTATTACAAAGCCAAAATCTACATTATGAAGGACAATAAATTTCCAGTTACACTAATCATGTTTATGCAACATTGTTATAGGAATTTGCTTAAACAAGAAAAATACTGGATGCTGTAAAAATATGAGCATTTATTAGTTTAAGTTTTGGACTGAATATATACATGCATATAGTTTTCTATTGCAAATTTATTTAAAAATAAACAAAACGTATGATGTTGTTATGATATCTGTTTAAATCTGCGATCTGCTAAACAAATGCTCATCATCAATCATAATTGTACAACAGCAAAACTAATTTTATCACTTAAACTAATAAAAATGTATACAATTATATACTTAGTAAGTCAACTGCCGCAAGACCAGCCCATTTGCTGTGAATATACTAAAAAGTCGCATATTTTATTCTTCTCTAGATGCTTTATTTTTCGCGAAATATTTTTCATAGTTTGTTTACTGCGCGAGGTCATTTTTGAGAAGGTCGTATATTACTTCTAAATATGAGTTTTTGAAAAGAACAAGTCCCACATATGCAAGACAAATTTCACATTCTTTAAAAGAGGAGATAACTCTAATATGGAAGCATTAACCAACAAGTTTATCACAAACCGATTATCTAGTAAACTAAATTATAACCAGTAGTAAAAATATGTTTTGAATCAAAGTTGTAAAAGTGAGTTTTGAATCTATAACCTAATCAAAACATGTACCAAATCAAATAACCTAGTTTTCATTGATTAGCAAAAGACATTCGAATAGATTAAGAACAAACATTTCAAACAACTATAAGACGCGGCAAATATAGGCAATAGGTAATTCCACCTAATAAAATACTTATTCATACCTTTGTGTCTTCAGAAAGTGTATTGACTAAAAACTAAAAAAAAAATCCATCTGGAAATTACTTGACCAAATCGGTCGTTCACTCTCCGTTTAATATAAAATAGAATTTTGTATATTTATTTATTGTAATGTGTAATGTATAACAAGAATTATGAATAAATGTGCCAACTACTACTAAAATGACATATTCACCAACATAAAATAATTCTAGAATGTACTATTATTTTTAGACTTGATTTTAGAAGTTTACTCTGATTTATAAACGCTATTGACTAACATTCTGAAGAATATTTTAATTTACATACATATATTCTGTGACAAGTAATGCTGTTTAGTATTAACACTTATATTCTATTTATTGTTATTATATAATTTTAAAAAGTGTAAAAATATACACATTATATATCATATATACCGGATACTTTAAGATATTTGCAGTCATTTTGAAGAAATTTTTATATAAAACCCTAACTATATCTCGATTTCATTCAAAGATACCGTTTTAAACAAATTTATCTAAAAGAAATAATATCACATCCGATTTATACGGAACTCTCAGATTCGTGTAGCAAAGTAGCACTACCTGACTTTAATAAATAAATAACTATTATATAAATACAAGTATAAAAATAGTAATATAATGTACAGGATGTTATAACATGTATAAACTAGATAATTTTTATAGATTCTTCTTTTAGTTCTGATAAGCTGGTCTATTGACAAGGGATACTCTCTCTAAATAATTTAGTTTAAATAAATACCGTTTAATTTTTTTTAAATGATGGAGATAATTTAAAAATTATATCTAAAATATGTTACTAAAATTCTGTAAACCATTTATTGTATTTCATATAATAAAACAAAATTGACGTTTCTTTCCGTTAAACCGTAAGCAAGATTATTGCATTTTTCTTTGATAATAGCTAAAAAATTTGTTACAAAGCAGCCTGCGAAGCACAAAGCGTTGTATCGGTATGGTATTGGTTCTAGAAACCACGTAACTGTTTATTTTAATAATTGCTCATTTGACATACAATTATGTCATTATCAAAAAAAAAATAAATAACGATCAGTAGAAAAAAATATTTCAAATAATCATGTTTGTTCTAAACTTACATATGGGAAAAGCTTCTGCGGATCTGCTCCTACTCTTGTCGACGTCTTTAAAGTACAAAAAAATAATACGTTTTTAATTTAATACGTCAAAATGGAAATGATTATAAGAGACATATTTTACAGAGTAAATATGTAAAAAATAGCACATAGTAAACAATGACGAAAATAAATATTCATTAAACATGCGTTGCAAAAATTTTCAATTAAGCAGGGTATAACAAATATTATAAATAATCAATATATGATACTATTTTTTAAACTTCATTAGATAATGTTTATTGCACTACATTTATGCATAATTATTACTGTAAGTACATTTTTATATATTGTTTTGATTACATATTATTAAATAAACAATATTTTTGAGTTTAATTGCTAGCCACGTGAAGATTGTGGGCTAGAAATATTAGTGACAGTGACAAACAATATCATGATTGACAGTAAACAAGATGCAAAGTTTACTGCAAAAATTGGACCTTTCATATCTACCAGGCGTACCATGATGAGATAGCTGTGGGACGCATATTTTAAATTGTAAAAGTGTTTGAAACTTGTTAAGTTTGGTTTTGGTTTTTTGGTTTAAAATGTTGGTTGCACTATCAACCAACATTTTAGTTGGTTTGAGTTAAAAACCTACAGCATTATTTGTCAGAAAATATAAATACTTAAGATTTGAACATACCACGATTTTTGTATATAGAATCTGTAAAAATTCTGAGCTCAACCATTTTTTAAATACAACAATTTTTGTGTTATCTCAAAACAAAATTAACTTCTTTATTTTAAATAATTTATTTAATTTAATTCTCTCTAATTTTTTTGCGCAGCTATCTTTAGTAACCATGTGTCCATCCGTTACGGTCCTATATATAAATAATATTTATGGCGAGTAATTTCATTATAGCGAGTAATTTCATTATTGTAACATAATAATATAGTTTAAATTTGTATTTGATTAGTAACAAGGATTGACTTCGGTATCAAATACCAAAAGTAATCACTTATAGCGGCAGTTCGGTAACGGATACGTTCATTGTTTTGATATCAAATTACTCAATTCACTTGCAATTCCGAATATTTCTGTCGGTCGGCGGACGTAGATGTGACTAATCTAGTACTGGTGCTAATAAGAACGACGGCACATGATTGATGAGTTATCGCAACAATTAATCAGATTTGCAGATCTGCACTGCGTATAATTTTAAATTAAAAGTTCTTTTATATTTAATAGTTCAATTAATATAATAGTTATTGTGGATAGATATTGTAATTACTAATTTGGATTTGAAATTTTTATTTACCTTTGTCATTATTTTTAAATCAATTTTAAATGAAATTGATTTATTATATATTATTTTTAAGTGTAGTTTTCAAATTATTTATTATATAATATAATTATGCAATAATTAGTTTAATCGATTAAACGTTGCCTTCATTGAATAAAAAGTATTAGTATTGAATATAGAGTAACAAGCACTTGAATGGGTAGTTACTAACCGCTACTATTTACAACTGGGAAACAAACAAATAAAAAAATATTGTCACTACAATTCTCTATATAATGTATACAGGGTGTATCATAAGTCGCGGTCAATTGGACAAACCTAGCTGTATGTGAAGCAAAATTGACTTTGTTAATTTTTTTATTTTGACTTATTTTACGGGCTTACATCTATGTTTACTGGATGGGGTGCAACTTATCTAGTACACCCTGTATAAGGTTTACAAATATGTATGACTATAAATAGTGAAATCTCAATTTTATTGAAGTAAAACTTTTATGGAGGCAATTTAGTTACGTGAATTTATCTCAATTCCATTGATAGGTTTTATGTTTTTTGTCTTGTTTTGCGTCAAATGAATTGAAAATTAAAAAAACTAGCACAAAAAACAACGAAGATAAAATCGATGAGTAGAATTAAGATAGAGTAACATCAATATAAACAAATTGAATTTGACAAGTTAATCAATAATATTAATTTAGAGTTTTACATAATACATATATAAATTCACGGTGACGTAGCGCTTGAGAGACCCTCTACGATGCTAGAGGTCCCTGGTTTAATTTTTGCGATTAATAATTATTTATTATAAAAATTGTAATATAAGTTTTACATCTGCTGTGTGGTCCAAGCACACTAACATTTTTTTAAAGTAAATCTTTTATGGGGCGATTTCTTTCGCGATGGAGCAATATCAATATAAACAAATCGAATTTAACAATCTAATTAATAATACTTATTAGTGTCAGATATATATCAATGTAAAGAAATCGGTTTAATTAATTTACTTTGATACACTTTAATACTTTATCAGCGGACATCGTTGGTAAGACGTCGCGGTTGAAAAACCGTCTACTATGCTACCAGTTTTGAGTTCAATTACCTAAATCAATAATTTTTTATAAACATTATAATTAATGTTTTACTTTTGGGGTGCATTAGAAAAGTCAAAGTGTAGGTATATGATGATGAAATTGTAAAAATCATTTTACTGTTTCTTTTTGCATGCAAAATTGGGTGTACCCAAGCAAAATTGTATCAGGTTGCGGTGAGTATATAATAGTATAAAACCAAAAGACTTATTTACGTATTCCACTTACCCGCCCAGTTGTTTATTAATCAATTAATTGCACTTTAAACTTTTCTTTTGCAATTATTTTTTTAGAAACATTTCAGGTGGATTTAATATCCATTTTCTTGATTAATAAACAGCTGGGTGGGTGGGTTATTGGGGTGCTATAGTAGTATATTAGTTCATATTTCCCATCTACGTAACCCGCCCACCTACTCAGGTGCGTACTAACAAGAAATTAGTCATTAAATCTCAGAAATGCTATATAAAAAAACTATACCTATTTAGAACAATAAAACTAAACTGATATGTTTAAGTTTTCTTTTTGATGTCAGGAAGCACTTTTGACTATAAGCAAAATTTGCGGAGCACCAAAATAAGAGAATTAATATACCGTTTGTTTACGGGATTTCCGTACATAGGCAAAGCGTTTGGCTCTATTCGTCCGAGATAGGGGACCATCGGATACATTCCATTCGCTAAAATAAAATAATTCTACTACTAATTCTAAACTAAAATTAAAAAGCTAATATTTTTTTAATTTAAAAAATACTTTAAATTAATAAAAAATCTTGAACACAACATAAATTTCTAAACGAACGTTGTTCAGCATACTATAAGAGTATTTGCACGAAATTGACCATCGCTATTTACTTTTAAATCGTTCAGATTATTTGCCCTATCATTTTGATGTCCATATAATTTAGATTTAACCTATTCCCGTAAGAAAATATTGTCAGAGGCCAAGTCTGGCGTTCTCGCTGGCCAGAGAGACCGCTATTCGATATAATTCTTCGGTGAAATATGTTGTGTAAATAGTCCATTACTAATCTATAGTTATGAGCAGGACAGCCATCTTGTTGGAAACAAATATTATCAAAATTGTCGGTTAGATTCCTTAATGCAGGTACAATTTGATTTTGAAGAGGATTCAAATAAGTTGCCCTTCTCAAATTTTCATTGATTAAAAAGGTACAATGATATCATTATTATAAATACTTCTTTAGGGAAAATTTCCTGATGGGTTTGGTATTTATAGGAATGATATATATATATATATTTTTTTTTTGGAATCTTATGAACTTTACCCACACTAATATTAGTTTCTACTAAAATTTTACGAATCAGTTTTGAATCTTCTCGGATCATTAAACACACCATTATTTTACGCATTTTGGCATCTTCACTTATTGGGAAGATGAGAAGAGGTTATTTCTCCTTAAAATCGTCGACACGAAAAGTATCTGGTTATCAGGATATTTTACAGAAAATAAATCCCTTATTTGGCGCAAAGAATGGCCTTGAAAAGCCAATGAGTTAATCTCATTTTTTTTATTAATACTGTATGCCATTATATCATATTGTATACTGTTAGATATAATTTTTTTTGGCAGTTTTATTTTCCTCTGCAAGGAAGACGGCAAAAAATAAAAAATCAAACCGGAAGAAAAGCGAGAAAAGAAAACCAGCTGATTTTAATGGTCCAAAAAATAATTGCTGCATTGTGAAAAGTTAGCATGAAAGAGGCCGGCGGCAAAACAAAAAGAAAAATGTCGATATATTATGACTGTGAAAGTTATTGTTTCTACGCCGCAGTCTGCATAAGTACGATAGAACTGACGCCTAGCGGTTCGGCTTCGCTGCTCCCCTCTTGGGCTATTCGGTGTTTAGCAATATTAGGTCAAATATTTAATATAGCTACTCTCAATTTTTTATCTAAAATGACAAATCTTGCTCGTTTCTCAGTTTAATTATTAGTCTGGTGTTATGTTGTGAAACTGAGTTTGCGCAAACAGGAAGTTGAAAATTCTAATACGATTTTTGTTCCCTGATGCAAAGAGCTTCATCTTGGACAAAAATCAAAAATTCCTCTAGAGGTATTACTGAGAAATTAATTTTTGATATAATCCGTTCAGAAACCAATCACTTGTTCATCTTGATACAGGAATTCACAAGTTTATATATCCCTGGATGTATCGTAGCAAAGAGATTTCACATCTAGTCTTAATTCTTTGTATTTATTGAAAGAAAATAAATGCAAAATTTTCTTCCAATAAAGTTTTATCATTTAACAAAGTAAAATTATCTACTCTCATTTTTCATGCTAAAATGCAATTTTCCTAAATAAGTTTTTTTTTGTTAAACAACTATGGCGCGTTTAAACCCATGTTGCTGTGATAGTTAAAAAAATGACAAACCAAGTAAAGTTCGTGCACTGGCCATATGCTAGCAATATTAATGACAGTGACAAATAATATTATAAGTGACTGTGACAATATTTAACACAAGATTGCAAAGCTTTCCTTGAAAATGGATTTTGAAGTTTCATATCTACCTTGCTTTTGAAGTGAGGTTTTCCAAGGAAAAAAATACCATGCCTATTTTTAAAAGATGTTTTGTGACTTTATTATAAAATGACNTTTTTTGACATTTATTAATAAATCACAAACTAAATTGAAAATATCACACAAAATATCACTTTGAAGACGTTTTACGAAATTATCAATACTTTCATTTTATAGAATGGTCACCTATTCATCCTTTCGGGAATTAGCATAGCACTTTTCCTTTGTATAACAATTTCACTTCAAAAGCAAAAACATTCACATTTAAATTCCTTAGATGTGCAAACGCATTTAAAAGGCATTTAAAGCTCGTGTTTTGAAGGTCTCAATTTTATGTAATTTACCATATTTTGAACTTTGTAAATTTTGATTTTTCCTGGGCACCAGTGTTTCTCAAAACATCCTGTTAAGAACCACTGGTTTAGTCTTATCGCATTTGCAATTTGACCTCATTTTACGTTACTATTACTGTAGCATTTTTACTCAATATTAGAATTGGTGTACCCTGGAGCAATTATAGCAAAATTTGCAAGCAGAAATCCACCTATGTTAAATATTTGCACAATATTAGCTCATAAAATAATTTATATTAATGGTTGATGATTGTTATAACATAAAAAGGATTTAAAATTAAATAATATTAATGTAAATAAATTCTATAAGTTTATCACAATGTTTACATATTTCTTTGCACTGCTAGAATAAATTTGCAGTTGTCATAATTTGATGTGGAATTGTAATAAGTACTTCTATATATAATATAAAATTATCACTGAAACAAATTTAAAACAAATTTGCTGTTATATACATTAGACACGTAAATAGGAAATTAGAAATTTATTAATTAGTATTCAACGGATTTACTAACTATAATTAGAATTGGAAATATGCATCCATGATTATTGCCATATCAATTTAAAATAATATTATTTGTGTAATGTCAGCTGATAACATGCAATTACGAATTTAATGCCAGTGCAATTATTTGAAATGTAACTACCAGTAACTTTAAAATTTATTAATTATAAATTTAAATTAGAATCATTTGGAAAGATTTAATTACAAATTGAAATTGCAGTTTATTGGAAAAATAAAATGCTGAAACGATTCCTATATAATCTCAATCTGAAAACGAATAGATTGCCGCAAATGAAATGACTTCGATCCAATTTTAATGGTATTTAATGGCTTAATTAACTTAATTCGTCCCCATTATTTTCATCTAATTTTCATTTAAACGATTCGCGCAAGAGGTGGTTCGCGGATGATGACGGTTGCAAAAGCAACGGATCTCCCTACAGACACAAAAAAGAAAAAAACTTCAGATGAATATAACTCGTACAAAAACTTTCTTGTGAGTGCGCGCACGCGGGAGGAAAGTTCTGCGAATAAATTCCGATCTATCATTGAAAACGACAAGATTTTGACAAGTTAAATGCCGGGGGTTTTCTCACAAAAAAGGGGAGAATGTTGAACGAAGGCAGATTACGGAGAGTTATGAATATTTTACCTGGGGATAATCGCCGTCCTTGGTCTGGTAGCCAAAGTGGAAGAAGTAAGTTTTTGCTCCTCTACGGGCGTGGAGATAGCCGACTCTGATTAATGGTGAGACTGTGTGTCCATCACTGAGCGCCTCCATAGTAGAATCTCGAATGTTTATTGGGTGCTGGATTGGTTTATCCCAATCCGTGTATTCGTTTCTTACTGCTGAAAAGATTTCATTCAAATGATAGACGTATGCGTTACGGATATATGTGCGAAGAACCCTGTTACGTTGGTCTTCTTCAAAGCCATATTGTATGTCGTTTGCATTAAAGTCGTTGTAGCTTTCTGTAGTTGTTGTACCCAGCAGGAGTTCACACGTGATAAAATTTTCGCTAGCGTGTTCCATAGCAAATGCGGGATCAGGTGTGTCAGCGTCTACAGGCAAGGAAGGGGCAATTCGCGGCATAAACCGCACAGTCTCTAGTTGTACGTCCAATAGCGCTTGCAGGGGTCTGTAAAATAAAATATAATTATTAATATAATATATAATATATGATTAAATTATGTTATGTTAATTCATTTATTATAGTTTAAATGTAATATACACTAAGTATTATAGAAAGGGCAAGCCATAACATTTTAATTTTTTTATATCAACCGTGCTTATAGTTTCACGTAAAGTAATGACTATTTATTTTTTAATAAAACCCTCTGCATATTTTATTACTTTTAAATTTTTTCTGTAATTTTGAAGTTTATTATACATATATTCTTAAAACCTTATTTGTAATTTAGATAAATCTGATTTTAATTTTAATCCTACTACTGCTTAGCCAAAATTAATATAAAGTTCATTTTATTAAACCAGTTAACATAAAGTTTAAAAATAACGCGAAAACGATTGATCTTTCTGTAGTGGACTACCCTGCATATACAGGGTGTCCCGTACCGAAGAAGCCATGCAGTAACTAAAGATAATAGACTTTAAAATATACCGTTTTGGATAAATATGTTTTAATAAAATGTTAATTGCTTAATATCTACAGGGTGTCCAATGTTAAAATTTATTTATAAAAATATGCAGCAAATTTTGGTACCCTTATGTTTTTAGGACGAGAAATATAATTTTGATAGTTATTTTTGGATTGCTCATAGAGGTCGCTAGTTACACAGATTTGGAGAGAAAAATTCACCCTGTAGTTTTTAGTTTATGACAATTCGACTTTCTGGATGTAAATTATGAATAAAAGATGGGTCTTTTTTTGAATAGAAAACTTTTTCTTGATTTTCTTATCTTGACTTGTTTTTGAGATACCTGCATTTTAATATTCTTTGCTAAACAAAAATTCGACAAATTATTAGGACAGCCAGTCGAGCATAGGTAATTGTTTTGATTCTACAAACAAAGTATGTTTTATACAACGTGGGCACGTCAATTATGTATAATACTTGTATTAACAAAGTTTTAATAGTCTTGCAGCAGTAAGAAGATATACTCTATTATATCCTAATAGAATTGTTGCTAATAGGAAAATATTTTAAAGGTTATACCGACAATTAGGAGAAACTGGTACCTTTAATTCAAATAATTATGATGGACGACCGCCAATCATCATAGTAGACCAAGAAGAAGAAAGTTTAGTATGCGTCGCAGAATATCTACAGCTAAGTACTAGGCGTGTTGCATTACAAAGAATATTAAAATGCAGATATCTCAAAAACGAGTCAAGATATCAAAATGAATATAGTATACCTTTTCTACTAAAAAAAGACCCTTTAATAACTTTTAATAAACAACCAGAAAAGTCGAAATGTTGTAAACAAAAAAACCACAGAGTGAATTTGTCCCTCCATATGAGGAATAGAAAAATAACTATCAAAATTATGTTTCTCGTTCTCAAAAACATAAGGGTACTAAATTTTGCTTCAATCCGTTCAGCCGTTTTCAAATGATTACATATTTTCATAAATAAATTTGAACACTGGTATATCTTAAACGAGTTACATTTTACTAAAACATTTTTAGCAAAAACAATATATTTTAAGGTCTACTATCTCCTGTTACTCCATGGTCCCTTAGGGTGTCCCGTTACTGTATACGTAAAAAGATAAAAGATTAAAATTTAAAAATCGGTTACCAATGGTTACAAACCGATGTGAGTATTAAC
Source organism: Tachinus sp. AB-2021 (assembly GCA_030264575.1). Taxonomy (NCBI): domain Eukaryota; kingdom Metazoa; phylum Arthropoda; class Insecta; order Coleoptera; family Staphylinidae; genus Tachinus; species Tachinus sp. AB-2021. The sequence continues at coordinate 16,585 of JARJEC010112951.1, forward strand.
ATTAATAATATTAATAAAGGTCTTTATATAGTTATCTATAGGGAATATTTAGTGTTCTAGATATAATGTCTAACATCTTTAAATTCTTAATACAAGAAAATAATATGAGTTTTTTAAAACTATATTAATTTATTATCGGATAATAAATGAATATGTGAAGTGTTTTTGGACACACTTCGTATGCAATTCATACAGATGGCAATACTTTACGGCAGCAAATACAAAATAAATCGCCATTAACAAAGGTGTAGCTTTCAAATGATTGTGACTTTATCTTATAATAAATTTCATTTTTTACAGGAAATTGTTTAGAAAAGAATAATCTATAATGCTGTCGGATTAGATTTTTCATTATTTGTATAACAAAAGCCTATGTTTTTGCCTAAACAACAAGATAAAATATTGTTTCTTTTTAAATATCAATTTCACAATAATGATAACTTAAAAAAAGTAATTCGATAGAAGAGTAGTTTATACCTTAATTTAAATGTATACAATAACAATTTTCTTAATTTTGATTATTAAACAAACAATCGTTTAAGCCCCAAGAATCAAAAACGCCTAAATTTTAGACGCAAGACGTGGAGCCTTAACTTCAAAAATAAGGTTCTTATATTTTTTAATTGCATCAAAATTTATTGGGCTCATCAAATTTTAAAGAATTGGGTCAAATGCCTGAATTCAAATTACTTATAACGTTATTTTGTATTGACCATATTGAATATACATTTACTGCAAAACATGTTTGAAAACTTAATACATCAAAAGCACATACATTTGCTTTTCTTAATACAAGTTAGAGTTGCGCCGTTTATAAAATGCGTTACCTGTGTCACTTCAATAAAAATAAATAAATCAATATGTGTCCCCGAACCAGACTTGCTTGTTTGCTAGTAAAAATATGCATATGCATAAATATTTTAAACAAATATGTTTGTACGAAATAGACAGTTGTTATATAAATCTTTAAAATATTTGCAGCTAAATGTATTTAGGTTTTGAATAAGCTTTGGAACCCACATAATTATAACGAATAATCAACTTGGAACTGCTATTGTAAATCAAATTTGTGGTTTATTGTAATATATGTTATATGCACTGATCACTATACACTATACACTATTTTTGGTGTATAATTATTCCAATTTTAGTAAGCAAAGTTTTGCGTAACGATGCAGTAATATCGAAGTTGGAGAACTGCATTAAAATTATTTATTAAATCTACACTATTGCATGACCATTCAAGCAAATTTCAGAAATGTCCGAAACACATCGTTAATTTTCAATAGCAAGTTCCAAACGGCCAACATAACACAATTCAATGCAAACTTCTTTATAAAATATTAAACTCGTCGTATTTAAAATAATTACGACTGGAAAACTCGCACAAATTATTCACTCACTTAAGTATGTAAATGAAGCTGCCTGGTTAAAAGCAAAATTATTATTATTACAGAAAAATTGCACGGTAATTTCTACGCGTAACGCGATTTGAACGGGCACGCAATTAGGTCGTAATTACGCCCTTTTTATGTAATATAATTAAGGAGGGTAAATTTGAAAAAGGTCTAAATCGATTTAGTCTTTTTATCCTCATTCTATATTTACCTTGACCGCAAACAGGGTGCGATGTCCCTGTCGCCTTCCTGCTGATCCGGGATCGCTGTGGAGGATGTAGAGGTGCCTAGCGATAAACAGCCCGTCTGCTCTCCGACTGTCTGTCTCAGGGCATCCGGGTTATGTATTGTGGCCCAGGGACTGAGAGCCGTCCCACTCAATAGCACCACTCTACGAAATAAGCCTGAAAAGAAATGAAAAGAATTATTTTTTTGTAGCCTACGCAACAAAATTGTCAAATTCTCAATTTGTTGTGCGATAGTCCGCAATGCCCGTTGGTATTTTCTAATTAATTACATGAATACTTTCCTATGAACGCAATTTACAGAATGCATAGCGTTCTTGGTTGCGAGTTAGTTTTCGAATCCGAATAAACGTTGAGTGGACTTTAGGAATGCAATTGCTCCAGACAGATGTCTGGGGATGGTTTGGGAAAACGAATACCTGCTAGTGGCTAAGTGAAGTTAGGGACATTATTCAAACTTAGCAATGGGAAGGATGAATTGGGATAATAGGGTGATATAAAGAGCATTTATCAAGGTAATGACTATACTGATGGCAGAAGTAGGTAGATAAATATATGCAAGTATTATCTCATTAATTATTATTATGCCTCGGGTATAATATACAAATTAAAATAGCAATGATTTAAATAATTTACAATTATAATTATTACCTAACCAAATATACCGATTATTCTTCTTTATGTAGTAGGTAAAATGTATATTTAATATTGTTATTTGTAAGATAATGTTGAAAAAAATGGAAATAGCATTTCAGTATAATTGAAACAAAGTTATATTATAAAGACATGTAAAATGGATCATATATAGGTATTTCAAACTTTCAGATTGGGCTAGGTCGGTATATTATTAGATTAGTTTAAACTTTAAACTATTTTTTTACTTTATATTATAGCAAAGCAAAATATGTTTAAGCGCGCATTTGCATATGGCAAGTGTTTACATTTTTTCAATTTTTTTGGCCTATAGCTGTGAAATGTATGGATTTATAAAGGCGAATGCGCGTGCAAAATTCTAAAATCTGCACTAAATATGCCCGCAATTTTGCCAAAACATATAAAATTATGCAAATAATATAAAAATATGCCCACATATGCTTAATATAATATATATTTTTTAAATTACAAATTTATTTTAAAAGACTTGTGTTCCGAAAAAAATCGCTAAAACAAACAAGAGGTCGCAATGCGTACTAAAACTTTTCCCCCAACAATATATTTCCGCCATCAGATCTTTACGTTAAAAAGAAGCATTTTAAATTCAATAAGATAAGTAGAATGTTTGCGTGTCTTGGTGGAGTGTTATTTATTTATATCCGTATTTCGCGGATTTCATCTCAAAAACGCCATCTATTGGTTTTTTATTGTCTCATAACGGAAGAAAAATAATAAATTTGTATATTTTTTGAGTTTTGAGATTTTTTAATTAATCGAAAACCAAAATAAGTAGATTTTAAAAATCTACAAATTAGTTTATTTGACATTTTGATATAAATTTCATCGTTTTCTTGTATATTGACAATATTAGTTTTTTTGGCATTTTTAATGCGTTTATATAAGTTAGGTATTAAAATATCGATCTAAAATCTTAATTAAATTTCTAGCGTTAATTTACTATAGAATTGAGCAATTATCGATCTTCATTTGTTATTCTGTTCAAATCGAAACCGTTTATGGCGATTTTTGAAGAAAAATGATCACCACGCCAAGTTAACTTTGAATTTACTTCTAACATATTCCCCAAATTTCAGAACGGTATCATAAAAACTGTTTGAATTATGCGTGATACACACATAGACACACACGCGCACACATACATACATACATACATACATACATACGTAGATATAGACATTTTTCTAAAAACCTTTTTTAGACTTATGGATCTCCAAAACGTATATTTTCGTTGAAATTTCAATTTCGAATTTTTGATATAAATCCAATTCTTTTCCATATGTAGAGGTGCGGTTATATCTGACACTTATTGCATAATATTTATGTCGACACATATAGTTGACAAACAGCTGACAATAGAAATATAGTTCTCCGACATAAATTTTTTATTGTTTGCATTGTTCCAATTTCTGTCTGACATAAATTTCATGCTATAAGTGTCAGATGTAAACGTAACATAACAATAAAAGCATAATATGTATAAATAAATGTACCTCTAAAATTATACACATATGCACTAAATATGCACAAACTTTTATTAAAATGTGATTAAAAACTTAATGCAAGATATGTTACATCTTTCATCTAATTCATGTAGATATGAAGTTTTTTAATTGGCATATGAATATTATAGAATATGGAAGAATATTGTATATAATTAATGTACAAAGACGACATAGAACTACAATTTTTTAACCGATTTAAGTTTTACAATTTTACATTAAAACAAAGACGTATCGCCACTTACTTTGACAATATTAATATTTTAGGGTAGTAAGACAAGTC
>JARJEC010112963.1:0-23058 GCA_030264575.1 Tachinus sp. AB-2021
CCAAGTGATTACGAATTCTTTGTCCTAACTCTATCAAATTTTCATTTTTATTTATTTTAATATTTAAAAATTCTGCGACAAATTGTTCGAAGTCGCGTTTATCAGTATATGATTCCACGTTTTTAAATCCTCTCTTGGTGCTAAAAGTTGTCGCGCTTTACTTCTAAATCTATTAAAAATAGTATTTATTATGACATCTTTCAATTCATCTACATCATCATATCGTCTTACAATATTGTCTCAAACACGAAGGAATGCGTTTATCTCATGTTCTTGGACCTTCAAAACATGGAATTGAATCTAATTCTATTTTAAACAATTGTAGTTTTGCAGCAGTAGTTGCTGTCATTGTTGGTTGTGTTTGTTTATTATTAACTAAACTTAACAATTGAAATAATTGATTTGTAGCGATGAGTTGATGTTCTCGACCCGTTGGGACTTTTGATTTGTCTTGGATTCTTTTGTTTTCGGCACTAGGAGTTAACACTCGCCAAATTGAATTGATTTTCGATAAATCTTGTTAATTCATTATTTGTTGCCGAATCCTACCGACTGCGCCAATTTTATTGATTTTTATCAATAATTGATTTTTTAAAATGTTTTTATTTTATTTACTAACAATCGTTACAAGGTATTTAACAGACTAACTATATTTGCGCGTGTCTGTTATTTTATACATGACAAAATGTGATAAAATGTGTTTACTACTACTTGCTGTTCGTGGAAGTCTTATCATTTCGTTGAAGATCCCAGCTGCGTTGCATCTTTATAGTTCGAGGTCGCTTTTCCATGTAACTTATACATATAAATACACAATTTTAACCAACATGTATCAGGTGATCCAAGCCCAAGCCCTAGAGTAGGCCATTTGATTTTGTCACTTATTAAGCTAGAGAAATGAAATGTACACTAGTGCATATACACTTATGGACAAAAAATTCTGTGCACCAAGTGAATTTCTGTTAACAAAATGGTGATTATAATATAAAAATGCTCTTCTCGCAAGTTTGTGATTAGAAGAAGAGAAAAATCTCAATCTAGTCTCGACATCGATCAAAACAAGATTTTTTTTTCAAAGTCGAGATTGAGATCTAGGCGAGATTAAAACGAAATCTCAGCAAGATCTTGGCGAGATTTTGCATTTAAAGAAATGTATATATAAAATTATTATTTTAACAAAAGTTTATTTAATTAATATGTTATATTATAAATTATGTGGAAATTTAAAATATTTTTTTAATCTTGTCAAGATTTTGTTGAGATTGATATGTCGAGAATCTCGGCGATATCAAGACGATTTTGATTTTGTTAAGATCTCGACAAGATCAAGAAGAGATTATTTTTTTTATAATGTCGTCTTGTCTCATCTTGACAGAAGCTCTATTTGAGGTGTGAGGTCTACCTGATCTTGGCCTCCTGGTGAATTCCAATTATTTGTTGTCATAACAACGATGTAAAATATTGTAAATTGAAATAGAAAATATAAATTTTAATTTTAAAAATATGCTTTTAAATATGTGACTGCATTTAAGGACTCTTTCAATGTCCATTTCTAAATTTTGTGTTTTGGAAAATGTTCTATTGTTTGTTGATTTTATGGAGCAAGCAAATCTAACTTGCTGGTTTTCTTTTCAGTTGTTTCAAATATATTAAATACTTTTTAGTACTTTCTGTTGATCCTGTTTTGTAGGTGATTCTATATTTTACATTTTATTTAATTATCTACGTGTACTAATACTCATATAATGTTACACTAAAATTTTGACTAAATTCTTTAAAATTTGATTGTTAAAATTAAAACAAAATATTTTAAATACTTTCTAGCATTTTCAATTTTTAAATTTCTCAAGTCTTGAAAATAATTCTCGGGAATGCAGACATATTTTTCTTAAACACCCTAGTGGCAGATCATAAAAGAATTTAAAGTGAGAGAAAGAATGGAGTCAGACCACCAATTGCTACAAACTTGCATAGAGAAAGTGAACAGGTGGATTCAAGAAAATGAAAAAGTCACTAAATATGGTTTGAACAGAGGAATCTATTGAAATATATACAGAAAACCTAAAGCAAAAGAGTTTACAAAAAAACGGTAGAAGACAAAATGAAAAAAGTGCATAAATTAATCAGAGACGTGATGGAAGAAAATTCATTTGTAAAAAAACAACAAAATATAGTAAAATAGATGGTGAAACAAGGATTGTGGATAAAAGGAGAGAAGCCAGGAAAGAACTTTGTAGGTGGAAGAAAAACATGACAACAAAAGAAGATTACTGCAGTGCACAAAAGGCATAAAACACGAATAGAAGAGCAACTTGAAATTACTTCAGTTTTCTATGCGGACCCAATCTCAAAAGAAAAGATTAGCATTAAATTAAAAATCTGAAGAAAATGAAGACTCTGGTGTGGATAGTACACAAATTGTAGTGTGGATGTATTTCCTAGTCAAAGTACAAGATATATGCTATGTTGGATGAGAAATTGAATGAGGAAATTTTAGTATGCAAAGTACGTTGCCAGATGGCCAAGCGGGGTTTAGAAAGGGAAGAGGTACCATGAATAACATTTATATTATGTATCAACTGGTACAAATGGAAATTGTAAAAAAGAAAGGTAGACTATATGCGTTATTCCTGGACCTCAAAGTGGCATTTGATTGCGTGGATAGAAAAAAGTTGTTTGAATGTTTGTGCGAGAAAGGAATCAGTGAACATCTGGTAAGAAGAATGGAATAGATATATTGTGAGAATTTATGTAGAGTTTGCGTAAATGGAGAAATGAGTGAAATTTTTTTGTATGATGCTGTGTTGCTCATTGAGTCTTAGCCTGTTTGCAGCATACGTTGCCAATGTGCAGGAAAAGCTTAGTCCGGCGCAGGCATGTGGAATTGTATATTATTAAATATTTCTGGTATGTAATAAATTCTAACAACAGTGAATATGAACATATAAAGGAGCTGGCACAGAAAGGAACCAAAGTAGTAGGTCAGATTTAATAATAATAGCCTCGAGTTTAGTACACAAATGATGTTATATGGAGCTGAAATTTGGGGATGGAATCAACAAGAAAAGCTGGAAGTGATCCAGGCAAAGTATTGGAGATGGATGCTGGGATTAAACAGGGAAACTCTGGCATACATTGTTCTGGAAGAAACGAAATTAGCTAAATTAAGAGAGAGAAGAACCAGGAAAGAGAGCAATGAGATATAAAGAAACACTGTGACAGAGAAGTATTTTTATAACTATTAATTGTGTGACCTCTTTGTACATTTGATTACCTCCTGGAATGAAGGAAATATAATCCTTTATAATTTTAAACCCAATAATTTGTATTTTCCATAATACTGGTGTGCTGCAGAAAATTTACTACTCTTAAAGTGTGCCGTGTACAAAAAAGTTTGGGAAACACTACTATAACAAATCAAAGTACTTTCAAATAATGCATAAAAACATATATGACCAATTACTTTACCTGCATCAAACTGTTCACTCACTTAATAATGTCCATTCCATAATCAAAATTATTGGCAGACCAGAAACATAGTGTCTAAATTTTATAATGAATAGAATTACAAAATCACATCAAAGTTTCTATTGGTCAAAAGTTAACTCAGGTTATCATAAACATATTGGTGGTGGTGATAAAATGGATTGGTTAGTGACATTATATAGATATTATATTTTCAAATTACTTACTCTTTTCCAAAAACTTATGCAAACACTTAACAAACAAAAGAAGGTAATTCTGACACAACCGATCTACAATATGATAATATTCGCAATTTTGAGAAAGACAGGACAGGAAAGACTTATAATTTTTTTTATTGCAAAAAAATATTATGTTCTTTTGGCCATAATAAACTAATTTACACAAAAAAATTAAAAAATACTGCAAGTTTGTCTAGTTAATGGAGGTTAGGTTAAAAGAGAATTTTTCTGGACTATGAAAAAATAAATATCTTGCATTTTTTACATTTTATAAATATTTTAGTTTTTTCCAACATTTTCGGAACTTTTAATTTTTTAATTTTATGTTTCATTCTAAGAATGTGTTAATTGCATGTGTTAGAGCTGATGGTGCAGAAGTACATAGCACACCAAAAGCTTATAATTATATTGAACGTAGGGACATCGAAGAGGACCATTGATGTTGACTTCGATATTGACAATCTATGACGATAAAACATCGAGTATTAAATATCAATGTTAGTAACATCGATAGTAGTTGATACTGTAGTAAATTGTAATTGTGATTAATAAAATAATATTAAATTAATTTGTGTACTTATGCAAAAAAGCAAAAGAAAATAAATAAAATTCTAAATAATGTTATATTCTTTCTAAACTATTTTATACTAACAAATAACAATATTTAATCCAATCCACGACTGCGTAGATTATAAACAGTAGATCTGAATCATATCATTGTACACACTACCCTTCTCTTAATAATTAAATTGTGCGAAAACCATATTAGGTTTTTGCACAATTTGATTATTAAGAGAAAGGTGTACAATGCGAGACAAAATATAACATCCACATTTACCTAACGCACATAAACAGAATTCACGACACAAAATTATAATAATAAAAGGTCGTGTGTGCGAATATACAATTAGGCATTTAATGTGGGATTTTAATATACTCTCTTGAAAATGTGACAAGCCACACTTCACAACAGTTGTGTCAGACAATAAATACATCGATTAATATTGCCCATTTCTAACCATTTTATCTCATTTTATTTAATAGACCGTGTGCTAGTAACAGATTCTTGGCTGTGATTTTACTCAGTATTCCTTTTGAAGGGTAATTATGATACTCCCATTCTGATGATAATAAATGATAAATTACAAAGTGTTTTCCTGGGTTCATCTTCATCTTTTCTTTATTGTGCTAATTAAATATTAAGGTGTACTTGAACATGTACAAAGGTTATGCAATTTTTTTTAGTTGACGTATAGTACAACCCTGTATTCTTCTTAGTGGCAGCCTGTTCAAATACACCTGAAAAAGTATTTCTTTTTAATGAAAGAATACCTGCCTATGCAGAGCCTTTGGACTCACATCAACAGTATGCCTATGAATTTACAAGTACCTTTTTTGCTGAATTTTATTCACACATGGTAGCCTGCGTCAAATCATATAAAACAGCTTAATTTCCAAAAAAATGTTAGTTAACTTTAATATATGAAGAACCCGGGATGACACTTTAAGTTGTTATCATCCGAATATGAGTATCATAATACACTCTAAAAGGAATGCGTAAAATCACGACCAAAAACCTATTACTAGTCCCGGGTCTATAAGAAAAAGGTAAGAAACACATGTTTACTATTTTCTTGTGTCGAAATCAGAAGCACAATGAAGTGAAACGTCATCATTAGTAGTTCAGTTGCACCACATTTTACTGCGTTAACGCAACTATGTTATCACTTGTGAAACAGAATGCCGTGAAAAAAATTAATGTTGACAAAAAATTAACAAAAAATTTGGATGGCGATTGTCATCCGCGCGACCGCTTGTGTTATAAAAAGCAGCGCAACTACTGGAGGGTTAAAAGTAAGAAATGTTATCACATTAAATTTATTTAGAGAAGCTATATAATTGGTAAAGTGAAATATAATATTTAAAATAATGAAAGCACGTATAGGAAGCTAAATTTATGTTGATATGAAAGGAGTTTGCATGGTTAGCAATATAAATTTTTAATTTTTTTTACAAGTTTAGTTAAAGTCACTATGACACTATGTATCAATATATTTTACATTAAACTTGCCTAAATGCTTAATTTCCAATGGTTGTCACATGCATGGATTATGAAAGGACGCCATACAAATAGCGGGATGTATGTATATAGGTTGGTTGGTTTTTCATTGTCCAGCTTATATCTGCTAAACTATCAAAAATATTTTTAAAAAATTTGCTGGGTTCATTATCAGCTATTTATATATAAAAAATAATTTACAGTACCACTTTCGGTCTTACCGGAAGTGTAATGTTAACTTCATTGTTTTTAATGAAACAGCCCTATATATTTTATTATTGTTTTTCAAAATGTTTATTAGACTTATATGCCTAATGTCAAAACTTACTAAGATATTAGCTGTCAACTTGGTGTATTTATTTTAGATATTTTTCTTATTTTTAAAGATAACGTAATAATTCATTGAAACAACAATAATTAATTTATTATTTACAATTTGTTTCAGAAAGTGTTGTATTAATCTCATTTCCGGTTTAAACGGAAATAACAAACTTTATTTCATTTAATTTTTTGTAATATTAGGTACAAAACAAAAATAATTTATCCCACCCATTGATTGTAAATATTTATGGGCTCTCTTAATTTAGTTTGCCTTTGCAGCATTGCAGATGTTCTAATTTTATTTTATAGTTTATCGTGATTTTGAGGAGATATTTCATAAACACTATTTTTTAAGAAACCCCACACAAATAAATCTAGAATATACAAATCAAGCGATGTATCCGGCACAAAAGGCGTCCTCGGTTACCAATTGAATTAAAAAAAAAAGTTATTTAAAGAATTAGTTACTCGACCAATATTAAGAGCACCATCTTGTTGAAACCATAAATTTTACCTTACATCTAGTGGAAGATTGTAGATATAATCTTAGAATTCATTTTGCAAAAAGAGTAAATATCAGTTTTGGTTTATTGTTCTATCGTAAAAATAAGGTCCAAGAAGATTATTAACCAGTATCCCCATCCACACATTAATTGAAAAACGTACATGATCACGAGCTTTTTTAAAGAATAAAGTTTATGAAATATCTTTTCAGAATCTAGAGAAGCTTGAAAATAAACTTAGAACAGCTTGTTTATTAATAACACAAACCATAAATTTTACATTACATCTAATGAAAGATTATAGATATAATCTTAGATTTCATTTTGCAAAAAGAGTAAATATCAGTTTTGGTTTATTGTTCTATCGTAAAAATAAGGTCCAAGAAGATTATTATCCAGTATCCCCATCCACACATTAATTGAAAAACGTACATGTGCACGAGATTTCTTAAAGAATAAAGTATATGAAATATCTTTTCAGAATCTAGAGAAGCTTGAAAATTAAGAGGGTTTACAATTGATGGGTGGACATTTTGAACATGATTATTATTTTATATTATTTTTCTACCCTATCAAAATTATACAATTATAAATAAAAAGTTTGTTATTTTCGTCTAAACCGGAAGTGAGAACACTTGCTGAATAAATTGTAAATACTAAAATAAATATTGTTGGTTTAATGAATTATTATGTTATCTTTAAAAATAAGGAAGATATGACAGCCTGCTCTAAAATACATACACCAAGTTGACAGCTAATATCTCAGTAAGTATTGAACTTAGACATATAAATCTTACAAACTTTTTTAAGGACAATCGAACAGGAAATTCAAAAATGTACAGGGCATTCTATTTACAAAAATAATTACTTCCGATAAAACCGTAAGAGACACAGTAAATTATTTTTGATATATAAATAGCTGGCAATGAACCAAGCAACATTTATAAAAATAGTTTTTTGATATTCTTAATAGTTAGACAATGAAAAGCCAACCACCCTGTATATATGTTATGTATATATAAAATTATAAAAGAAAAAGGTTTTGAGTAAATAAATTAATTAATGATTATTAATTCAAAATCATGCCAATTCTAATAACAATTCTCTATATTGGAACTTAAAATTAGCAAGAGAATTTGATTTTAAATTCAAGGGAATATTATTATCCACATTCCACACATGAATATCTTTTCTTAAAATAGATTATTTATGCATTATGCCATAAATAAGATTTAGTATTTGTAAAATAATTTTAAACGATATAGTTCTATTTTTTATATTAAGACACTACATTTTTTAATTAACTTTTGATAAAGTTGAGAGATATATTACATCTCTATAAATAAAATACTACATGACATATGAATTAATTTATGGAAAAGTGACATACATTCAAAAAAAGTTATTTGGAAATTTATATATCAATAGACATTTTCTGGCGAGCTTACTTCAGCTACCCAGAACTGCCAGAAATGTGTTATTCTTACATTTGATGTAATTATTGTGATGCTACTAATCTAAGAAAAGTTTCTTGCTACAAAATGAAAAGTAACCTGTTTAATATATTTGTTCAAAATTAATTAAAAAATATAAAGTATCATGTTTTAAAGCTCATGCACTTTGTGTTATTGATTAAAAATAAATATCCCAAATTTGTTACAGCTATTAATGTTTCATGTTCATGCTATCAATTTGTTTAGAATTCCTTTCTCCTGCATATGTTTTCTTAAATTCACTTAGGGTGAATTTAAGCAATTGATTGCATTTTAATGTAATTAAAATGCAATCAATATGCAACACTACTATCTAATGTTGATATTAACTTTGACAATATAAATAATATTATTAATTGTTTTATAAATAGTAATTAAGGAATTTAAAACTTTTACAATTATTTATGTATTTTGTATTATTTTAATTTAATTTGATCTGTATTTGGATTTATATTGTTTTGATCAATATTATTATTATTAAAAGTTCTGTTGTGTCCATTTTTGTATTATGCCATGACACAACAGATGCAGTTATTGACTCAATTAACTTTTTAGCATACAAAGGTCCTGACCACTGTAAGCTGTAGTTGCTCAGTGACATGTAACCGAAGCATACTTGAGTAATGTGTGATCAGTAAAGTCACCAGAATATGAGTAAGTTGTGACTGCAACTAACCGAAGGAAACTTTTTCTCCTCAGATAATGAGTTATTAATATTAAATAAAGTAAAACTTTGCCGTACTCTGGGAAAATGAATTATTATACAGGGTGTATTGATTGAATAAGATAGTTTAAAACATGAAAAATATTCAGTTGTTGTGTGTTGTGCTGCTGGTTATATGTAACTAGAGGAAAAACTTTTTTATTTAAGCAAGTTGAAAATGAAATTAAAAAATAGAAATAAAAAGTAAGTTTATATTTTAAAAATGTTTGGCGTGCTGGTTTGAGTTGTTGTCTGTTTGAGTACTAATTGAATGTTGGTTATTAACAAGCCACTATTTGTTCGTGTCGGATAACTGATTACAATAACAGTTTGCTGTTGTAAACTTTTCTTTATATAGTGCCTAAATGCTTATCATACATAAAATTATTAAAATATTCCACGTTACTATAACGCCAATAATGCAACCATGCGGTTTTATTTGCAGCTCTGCGGCTATTTAAAGATGGCTTTTGCGTTCTGATAGGGTTCATTTGCACTTCCTCGATGGCACTAGGAGGTTTATTATTCCTTGTTTTACAGGATTTTTTAAACTTTGTGTATGCAAATCATATGAGATGACTGTTCAGACTATCAAGATTGTTGAGGCGGTACTTATAATGGCAGAGTGTTGGCGGACTTGATGCCAATTCATATCCTGTAGTCCAGCGTTCAGTTTGTGTTCCATATTTATGACATCGCTTAATTGGTTATTTGACTCAACTACTACTAGCTCCAGTATAATACGATCTGCTTGTGTTGTGGTCTTCTAAAGGTTGTTAGAGTTGGCATATCAATGGGCTTAAAGAAACTTTTGCTTGCTCTTATATCCTTTTGAATCATGGACGTTAGAATGTTTTGTTTTGTTACTAGTTCCATTTATGCTAAAGTCTTCTGTACTACCACTACAGATAATTGCAATTGAAGCGAGTTTGCTGGTTATAAACATCCATGTGTTGTTTATACATAGTTTTTTGCCAAACAAGAACTTTGAGAGGTAAGCGCTTTATGAAACACTGTTTTTTCTGTTCTATTGTAGAGATAGTCTATAATACAATTGCGGCTATTTGATATACTTTTTACATTGGGAGAGTACAAATATGTTTTGTTTGATATAACAAAGACTTGTTAGCTCTTTCATATAGATTTGAAAGTATGATGGTGTATTGTAGTCTACGGCTAGTGTGTCTGAAGATACCTTCAACATCCAATAGCTCGTATTGTCAGCTTTCATAGGTGTCCGTGTAATTTTTATCAGTTTGAATGTTGTATATTCCGTTATGAAAAAGTTCGCACTTATTGTTATTTTTTCATCTGGATATTGCAAGGTAGTTGTTTTTACTGGAGTGTGCAGGATTTGATGATTGCCGTTAATTCTGTTGACATGTTTCTCAACATTGTGTTAATTTTAGTGGGAGAAATCAGTTCATATACGTGTCCACGTTAGTGAATGTTCAGTAACGTGTTGTAGTAGAATTGCAGTTTAGTTAAGTAGTTTGCTGCTAGTTGATAAGAAGCAAGAAATTGTAAGTTTAATTATTTTTTCATCAACTCTGACATACCAAGTTTGCATTTCATTAATCAGAGTTAGTTCCTGATTTAATTTCACATTAAACTGATATAATTTATTCTCGATATTTTGAACGTTGTGAGCGCGGTTAAAATAATTTTTGTTTGCTGATTGGAAGTTTGTATTAGCGTATGTTGATTCTTATCAAGATTTGCAATATCTTCATACACTTAACTCCAAACACAGCAGTTAAAAGGTTGCCAAGAAGAGCACGCTTCCTTCTCTTTGATAGTGTATTTTTGGACAAGTATGAATAATTGTTCGGCTTGTATTCCTTCCTCCAATTATGCTAAACTTTTTTCTCACGTACAATAATGAGATTTGGTTGCTTCCATGCAAGGTTGCTAAGTGAGCATATTGTAAAATCAATTTGGCTAATGTTAAATGTAGGTAACAATGCATTTTTAATCCTGCCTCCAACTCTGATTACGTTGTATTCGTCTATGAATGGATTTAAATATTTTATTGAGTTTCGTTTGTTTAATTGTCCATTTTGTAATAACGTTTTCTTTTCATCGCATAATTCTACATCTAGTGTTCTTTTCACAATTACGTTTAAGGCAGCATTGATTTCTTGTACTGTTAAGACGTTAGTTTTTCTACTTGACTTACTTTTACAATTTTCAGTAAATCGTCTACAATATGCCACAGTTCTTATCATTTTTGTGAGTGTTGAAAACCTATCTATAAAATTGTCATCTCTTTGGAGGCAAACATCGATTTTTATACATATTTTAGCATCTTCATTTGCTGGAAGGGTTTTCTTGGGTATTGGCGAATCACTTTTATTTGGTAGCCATCATGGACCTTTCCACCATAAAATATACTGTTGTAGGTATGATGGGTTTACCCCTCTTGATACTAAATCTGCTGGGTTATCCTTTGTTGACACATGATTCCAGCAGTCAGTTGATATTTTTCATTAATACTGGCCACCGTGTTTGCTACAAAGTTTTCCCAGCGGTCTGGAGATCCTTTAATCTATGCGCATATTTCCGAATCTGAACAGGCGTAAATCGAATTTGGCTCTATTTCAAGCATATATTGTAGATGTTTTTGACAACAGTTGTGCCGCACATAATTCTAATCTTGGTATTGTTTTTTTTTTCATTTTTATTGGTGCGACTTTAGATTTTGACCAAAGCAATGCGATGTTTACTTTGTTCTGAATGTCACTTCTCCCATATATTACATACTATGTTGATTCACAGTTATTTAAAAAAAGTAGAGATCAAAAATTCTGTTGTGAGATACGGCGTATATTTACATGTTTACTTTCTTCAAATATTGGCGATTGGTCAACAATTGGTTAACAAAGTATTCACATTCACATCACTCCAATGTTTTTTGTAAATTGTTTAACCAATGCCATAACATAGAACAGCATAATTTTTTTCATTAGACAACAATTTGCAAACTATCACAAAAGAGAATAACAACGCGAAGTAAAACAAATAAAAATTGCTTATGTTTCATAGCCTTTGCTATAAGTGAGTATATTTCGACATTTTCAAAACACTCTCTTTGACTTCATTATTACTTGCGGTAGCACTAATACGTAAATCAATTATTCTTTTCATCTTTTGCTTCAATGCGATGCGGAAGTAACTAAGGTGCACTGATGATCTCTTATGATGAGTGAAACAATTGTATGCATTTGATTGTTGCCGCTTGTAGCAACTTGGAATTTTATAATTGATTTTAAATTAATATATTATGTTAATCAAGCTCTAGTTTAATTGATTTTTTTCTGTCGATTAATTGAAATCGTATTGTATTTTGAACTCTCGGTAATTTGAACTTTTTGTCTGGAGTTTCAAATTAAAGAGAGTCGACTGTTTCTGTAACACTGATGTATACATACCATTTTGGGAATGATAACACTCCCACATGGCGTGAAATTAGGGAAAATCTTTGCCGCCGGAATGAATCACACTGTACCAGACCTTTCCGACTGGTAAAGCGGTAAACGTGTTAATTTTAAACCAATAACAAAAATTATTAAATAACCTACTATGGGAGTTGTCCGCTTGTGGGATTTTACTTGTAAATAACAAAAGAATTGATTGCAAATCATTGTGACTTATTGAGCCAACTTGCAAATTATACAGAGTGTTTTTTCAAGGGACAAAATAAAAACCTCTCGAAAAAAGTCAATTTTTATTTTGAAAGAGGCATCTTTTACAATTGACATGTGCCTGTCCCCTCCAACAACACAAACATTTTTAAATTTGGCCCACTTTGTTACACTTCAGTTCAAAGGTCTTTGTGTGTCGGTAATTCATCTGTGCAACTTTTTATTAAAAGGAAAAAATTTGGACCTCATGCCTGAAATATTTTTCATGTGAAACGTCTAATGACGCGTTATCCCCATTCATGCTACTGCGGAATCCGCAAAAACTTCAATGATCAATCTCAACATTTTGCAGAAAAATCAATGAGCCTAACTTCATTTGATTGAAAAGATAAATGTCAAATAAGTGAAATTACAGTTTTATTATATTTAAAAATATATAAAATTTACTATATGTACATATATTTTATTATAAAACATTAAAACATATTTTATATTACTTACCTAATTATTAAATTGTTCTATAAAAAAAGATTTTTAAAATTATTATCTAATACAACCAGTAAAAACTTCGCAAAAACAAAATACACTAGAAAATTACCAAACCGTTTGAAATTACCGCCAATAAAACACCAACCTAAAATTACTTTAAAAGAAGTCCGGATAAAATGGTTGCAGTATGAACTGGAAATGTAGATTTTTTGTAGATTTGTTCCAAAAAAAGATCTGCAGCAGCTTGAACTGGCTTTTAGGTCGAAAGCTGTCATTATTACCTTTGTAATTATGCAAAATCAACAGTATGAAATTCGAATAAAAAACACAACTTATATGTGACAGTGACAAATAATATCATGAGTGACAGTGACAATATGGAGCACCAAAATGCACTGATTCTTATGAAAGATGGATTTTGATTGGTGATTGCAGCCGGATCTAGATCCGGTATCCGGCAGATCCAGCCAATATGGAAAGGTTTGGTTCCGGCAGGATCTCAATAACTATCCAGTCGGATTCTGCCGGATCAGATTTTTTCTAAATAACAATAATGTAAAAACAACAAGTAATATTAATTAATAAAATGTAAACAAAAAAACAAAAATTTAAAATATAATGAATTTTTTTCTGGAGTTGTCCATTTATAAAAGTTGTTCACTACTGAAAAACTTTTATAACTGGACAACCTAAACAATTTTACATTCACCTGTAAAAATACATTTAAAGTATCCTTTTTTCATCAGTTTTTTATTCCATTCTTAATAAAGCACATTAAAGATGATAAATTTTATAAAAACTCTTAATATTTAAAAATTAAAAAATATCTTTGCTCGCTTGATTAATAGTTGAACTTTTTTTTTAAATAATTTTTTTAATGCTTTTTTAAATTTTTTTAAATTAAGTATAAACAAATTTTTCATGTTGCAAGAACAAAAGTTTGTTCGTTATCAAAGAAAGGAAATTAAATTTTCGGGAAAAAAAAAATTGAAAATTAAAAAAATTTAATTTTTGAATTTCGACATGTTTCAAAATTTATTTAAGAACAAAATCTTTTTACGTGTAGGAATTAGATAACGGCAGGTAGGACAAACAAATGTTTAACAACACTGGCGGCAACCTTTTATTTTTCATAAATAGTTGCCGCCTAGACAAAATTGGTGGAAGGTATTTTGAAAAATAGTTTAAGGTTTGTGGATTGTTTATTGTAAATTAGAGGACGAATGGCATACTAAAACTTTTCGTTTCGCCGCTCACCACAATTTGTGTAAATCGTATAATTTGAATTTTTAATAATAAATCAAGTAATTTTACTTCAAAAACATATTGATTTGTTAACCTTAATTTATATGTCAAATATGAGCATAAACAAATTGTTGCCAACATAATATGTCAACATATTCAATTAATATTTACAGAATTTTAACATGTATTTCAATCTATTGCATTCCTTAATTCAAATGAATCCTAAATAATGGGTTTATTGTCCCGTTTGGTATTAAATTTTAATTTAATTGCGATTTTTCGAAGAAAGTTACTCACATCTTATCACTAACTTGACTAATTTTAACCTCATTCTGTGGGGCACAACTAGAGTTGGTTTGCAAGGTATTTTTAAAATTTCACGCCTCTAGCTTCTAAACTTTTTGAGTTATGCGTGACACATACACACACATGCATATTTCTAAAAATCATCTAAATTGCTAGAAACTGTTATATAATTATATGAACTACACTCTGCTATAGCAGGATGTTAGTTTTAGCAGTAGGAGCAAATATAATATTTTCAACTATAAAACAGACATAATTTAAAAACATAGTGAAATTGACTTCGTATTTAACTTTATTTATAAAAAAATATATTTTTTTAATTAGAATGAATTGCATTAAAATACGATAAAACAATCCCGGTTGGTTTTCATAACAAAAATACATATTCCTGGGGGTATGTACGACACAGGATGAATCAAACATTACTCCTATGCGATACTCATCCCCGGGTATATGTATCAATATAACATGTATAAGATGAAGTAAATTGGATAAGCTTCAAATAGCAAGATATTACGTTTAAATAATTGATAATTATATATTTTATAACAATTAAATTATTGCAGTTTTGAAAATATTACTGCCGCAAATGAGTTATACGCGATGCATACTCCCGGGGATGTGTACCATAGTGAAGGTGTTAAATTAATTTAAATTGAAGGCAAAGGACAAATTTAAATCATTATTAATAAATAGCGTAATAATATGTTATTGTTGACAAACAAACTACAATTTGTAATTAAGCATGTAGTAGTTAGTATTATATAAAAACTATGTGTAAAGGTCTGATTACCTCTGACAGTTATGGCCTGATATTTATGTCGACACATATAGTTGACAATAGAAATATATGACTCTGACATAGATTGTTCACTGTTTGCATTGTTACAATTTTTGTCTGATATAAATTTCATGCAATAAGTGTCAGATGTAAATGTAGTATAACACTAATTGTTAATTGTAATACAAACATATGTTGTATTACAATTAACTATTAGTGTTGTCTACTAAATACAAATCAAAATCATTATTATGATTTAAATTTGTATTTTCCCTTTTTATCGTGAACACTAAGAATGAATTTAGAGTTATTTCTAATAGAGAATGCCAATACTTTATATAGGATTGTACAAAGAAATTAATTATTTGCCTATTGATTTTTAATTAAATTCTCTACTATATAAAATATATCAAGAAAGGCGCTTAACTACTCATTTTGACTTATGTATAATTAATTAACTTGTGTAGTCTTATCAATTGATCCCAACCTTGGCTTAAAGTAAGAACAAAGGTTCATATAATTATTGTATAACCACGAAAGATTATTTATATATTATATTGTTTGCAAAGATTATTTAATTACACAAAAAACGCTTTGTTCACAAATGTATAAACATTTTAGTTTATTTATTTACTTGTATTTACCTTTTACATTAACTGTTACCAAAAATCTGTATTATTCGGTTTTTACTTTATTTTGCCAATTTGAAAGACTGTTTGTTAAAAAACTTTGGTTATCTAATTCATAGTCTGTCCAAATATTACCATTGAACAAAGTCCACAGCAGAATTGTTCTATGCTGCTTCTGTGACACAAAGAACTGGCATCTTTTAATACCTTTGTGCGACAAGGTCAGAAATACAATCATTTTCTGCTTATCTTGCAAGACGAATTTGCAATTCTTTAGACGTAGTGTGTATTGTTTCTGCTCTGAAAATTACGATTTCAAAATCAATTAGTAATACAATGAAATCTCTAATATTCGACAACAACACATGACAATTTTGCATTCATGTATTTCATATATAAAAGTATAAATTGTCTTTTATTAAGCAGATTAAGCTCTAATAAGCTGGATTGGGATTAAGGATGTAAATAGTATAATTTTGTAATTTTTGCTTTACAAAAAATGTCAACATTTTTTAATTAGATTTTAGCATAAAATCAACTTTAAACAAAATGAATCACATTGACCTTGCTGGTACGCACTTATACTCTTTATACACAAATACAGTGACCAGTACTTTCTTTTTCTAAATATATCTTTTTTTTTAATTTACTGACTTTGTTATTTCAAATTTTTTAAATTGATCAGATCAATCTGGCTGGTACTTATACTCTTTATATAAATCAAAATGAAGAAACCAGTATTAAAGATTAAAAAAATATCATTTGTAGTTTAACCGGAAATAACCGGTATATTTTTAGAAATTTTTATTTCTTAGTTCATTTTACGTATAATCTTTAGAAGTTTTGATAATATAAACTTATTTTTTAAACGTTTTTTATATCACAAACCAATTATAACTTTTCTAATACTTTTTAAAACAGATGTTTGTAACACTTGATAGTAAATAATGTACTTTTACATGGTACAACCTAAATACTAATTATATATAATTTTTAAAAGCGTGCAAATCACTCTCAATTTTGAATAATGTGTCGATGATAATTTTCCAATTAATCTTCTTGTGTTTAGATGTTGCTGGAAAAATCAATTTAAAAATATTTAATAACAATATTAATAATAATGGTTGTCTTTATTCTTTCCTTATAATAACAATACAAAATATAATATATCAATATATCTAGGGAAAAAAATGGGCGTGGTTCAATGTGTATTGGTCTTCTACCAGATCCCTATATTATCACAAAAAAAATTAAGGTTATGTTGTCAACATTTCTTAAAATTAAGATTTATATTTAAAATGAACTAAAAAAATCAAATACTAATATTGTAAATAATAATTATTTACAATTTTTTTAAATTTTAACTTTTAAATTAAGCCTAAGTTGAAATTAGAATATTATAATCATTAAATTATTACTAAGCCGTTACTCCATTTTGAAACGTTTCAACTGAGATTTTTATTTTTAAACTGGGTAGTGAATTTGATTAAAATAGATATTAAATTTTATTAGTGCACTCAAGGAAGCGCTGTTTATCATATTAAATTAATTTGATTCATTTAATTTAAATTTGACATGGTTTTTAGCGGCTATGCTATGACAAGTTCAGAGGGTGTATTTTATGTAACCACACTGAACTCTATGTGAACAACCAAATTTTATTACAATACAACTGCAATACACTACTGCACTGCAACTACACTAATCTGTATGTGTGATGCTCATTAAAGTGAAAGCATTTCATATACATGAGTACTCTATATATCTCGGAAAATATGCGATATTTCAGTAATTAACAAGAGATTTTTTTATTGAGAATTCATTTGTCACAAAGTATATCCTATACATTTTTTTCGTATCTTTCATTGTTCCTGAGATATAGTTAGAAATCTGTGATTATATACATTTCAGAAGCTGACTAAATAAGAATTCATGATAAGTAATAAAACTACTACATTTTTGCCTTTATATATTTATTTAGTCACCGTGGTTGCAGTTTTGAACGAACGAGTGTTATCAAGCATTACATAAGTAAATTAATAAAACCAGAAAAATCTTTTTTATTTATGAATATTTTCTTATAAAATGTGTGCGACTATATAAAATAAATAATGTTACCCCACTGCTGTTACCTTATTTTAGTTACGAACTCACTGTTTCTTGGTCAAATTGACCGGTTTGATTTATTTATTATTTTTCGTTAATCAATTACATCACAGATCACTTATTTTTGTGTTTACAGTGTTTGCTTACAATATTATTGCAACTCGTTTATTTATATAACAAATCTCAAAAAGTAAATAATCAAAAGTATACTATGTAAACTTAATGAGTTTTTATATTTTGTGAGTTTTGCAGTCTCGCTCTGTAATGTGCATTAGCAATAGGAATTTCAGACTTCAAGCCTATGGGCCCAGATTTTTTATAACATAATTAATGTTTCCGCTAAAATTGATCGCAAACACTTTATAGGGATAACTAGCGAAGTTAAAACACAACTACACGACAGCGCTTCTACCAGTCAACTGTCACAACGAACTTGCCAAATTACACCAATGGTCAAACTTGTATCTATAAAATTGAAAGCAATAAATTTAGATATTGAAAGGTCAATGTGACCGATCAACAGCAGTTACGGATTAAAGAAACAGTAGTTTTATTTCTTATCATGAATTATTATTCAGTCGGCTTCTAATATGTATTTAATCATAGATTTCTAACTATACCTCAGGAATGATGGAAAAAAATGTATAGAATCTACTTTGTGCGGAATTTTTATCTCAAATTAACATATCTTTTAATATACACTCAAATATTGCATATTTTTAAGATATATCGAGTCCACATGTAAATGAAGCACTTTTACGCTAAGAGGAAGTTATGGAAGTCTGTCATAGGTTCTTATGGATTATGCATCTAGCATTATGATTTCCTACCACAGTAAGTTACTACGAATTAAATAAGATAATAAATTATCTGGCTGCCAGATAAGTGGGTCATTTAACTTCAAACGGCCACCACCCCCAAATCTGGCCAGTATGGGTATTCAAGTCTTCAAGAAGTGTATTGACTATAAAAATTTATAACAAAATTTATCTAGAAATGACTTGACCAAATCGTTTGTTAGCTGTCCGTCTAAGAATGCACATAGAAGACAAACTTTTATCATTTTAAAGTTTTTATTAAAATTTAATTCTTTTATCGAAACCGGTTTGTAATAGTAAATAAATAATTATAAATATAACAAATAGAATTTTTATTATAAAAACTACTAAAATTAATAAATTAAAAGGATTTAATTACGAGCATCATTTAAATCAAACTGATCAGTGCATACAATGAGTTTTAACATATTTGCTACATTTATAATATTTTACAAAAAAATTCTTGCAAGTGATAATCGTTTTAACCTTTGCACTGTCTTTTGAATTAAAACTAATTTCTGTTTTTGTTTTGTTTCAGTGCGTGTAATTAATCAGATAAAATAACCCATAATGTGTTCACTAGAACCAACACAACCATCATTACTTTATTAACCAATGCTATACTCTTGCTTATTTTTAATTTTAAATAATAATGGATTCTGATAAACGGCTATCGGCTGTGAGTTTTACAAAATCTGAGTCGCAGAATATTAATGAAATCCCATCAGATGTTATTGATGAGGAAAATGTTCAGTTGTCCATTGCACCAAATGTGCAGTTTTACTTGGCACAAGTTTCTCAACAATCTGGCTGCTGGGGACGATGTCTACCAATACCATTTGAGAGGGCTGCCAGCAGATCTTGGTGGGATCCAACTTTTGACTCGGAAATTCTAGAGAATCAGTTTAAGAAGAGTGTGTGTTCACATAATAGACTAAAATTCAGGTAAATGTAGACATAGGCTTCTAATTATAGATAAATATTTAAAATGACAAATATACCAGTGTTTCCCAACATTTATTGTACGTGGCACACTTTTTGAATAGTAAATTTTGTGCGGCACACTTGAATTTTTGAAAAATAATAAAACAGGTTTTAAAGTAATAATATTTACAAATATAACTTAATATAAACTATCACAGAAGAGCGTTAACGGCTCCGCGGCACATCTCATACGTAGTTGCCACGGCACACCGGCTGGGAAACACTGAAATATATATAATATGTATTCATTTTGAAAAGAGTTTTCAAGTAAACAAACA
Source organism: Tachinus sp. AB-2021 (assembly GCA_030264575.1). Classification (NCBI taxonomy): domain Eukaryota; kingdom Metazoa; phylum Arthropoda; class Insecta; order Coleoptera; family Staphylinidae; genus Tachinus; species Tachinus sp. AB-2021. The sequence goes on from JARJEC010112963.1 coordinate 20,064, forward strand.
TGGTGCGTGATGTGCTTTATGTCTGGCCGTTCGAAATCGAGCACAATAATATTAGAGCCTTGGTTATGGAGTCCACCTGTGCATGTTTGTTCACCTTCTTTCTCATCATGTTCGGTCCGCGTGTATTTGTTCGGATAAAAGTTCTTTTGAGCTTGAACTGTTGGTATGGTGTATTTTGTGTCGAAATTTATAATTTTTACCTAAACCTATAACATACCTACAATATTTGTATATGTTTTAATTATTTAACTAACCAATAATATAAAATAAATACTCATAAAAGAACAACCAGGTGGACTAGTTTTGAATTGTGATATTTTAACACAAGCGGTATTTTAATATGTTTATGACGTCATACGTAAAATGTCATGTTTACGAATTGTTCGTGATACGAAATTGTATTTATATTTAACGGGCCTCCGACGCTAAATAATAATTAAAAAATTTATCTAAGAACAGGCCGTAGTCCGTGTGCCTAGGCCGGCCAGCGATTTGCAGACCTACATACATTAACAATCGAAGATTTTTTAGATTTTCCATTAACGTTTTATATCTGGAAAGTATATTAATTATAAACTTTTACCATGTAACTTAAATTTATAAGTCCAAGGATAACAAAAAAATCCTGTTCCTGATCCTTTTGTAATGGATCACCCTGTATTTCTATGGATCTTTGATACCTTTGTAATTTTGTTTACTTAACAATTTGGCTTTTTCAAAGGAACTTTGACCGTGGTAAACTTTCATAAAGTCTGATCTCATCATTAGTTTGTCTTCATGCAACATGTATGTAATACTCGGTCTGTGAGTCCCAAGATTAGAAACATGGCGTTTATCTGTAGTCTATCTATCTATCTGTAGTCTAGTTATACTTGCATCGCCTCGATCATCACGACTAGGTGAAGTGGCGGTAGTGAGAGTAGTACTTCCTTGGCTGCTGTGGGAGTCGTTCTCATCGCTTCCGTTAACCAGAAAATATGTCATCTTTTATACTCTGCTAGCTTAGTAGCTGTAGTCCTGAGTTTGGTTTTTTTACTACCCCATACGAGTGCTCCGTATGTGATGATGGGTCTAATTACCACCATATAGCCATCTAGTCATATTTGGTGTTAGTCACCAAGTGTGTCCAACCGTTATTTTGGTTGCAAAGAGCACCCATGTGGCCGTTGCAATTACAAATGACTGTGGAAGGTAAGGCTGGTGTCAAGGGTGACACCCAGATATTTTACTTCCTTTGTTAATTGAATAGTAGGTATATACATTTTCAAAATGTTTGTCTTTGGTGTTTCATCGCCTTGTAAAAGATACGACAAAACGGTGGTTGTATCTTTTACTAGGGTTCATTGATAGTCCCTCTTTAATGCCCCACCTTTCTACGGTGTTTGGCATCAAGTTAGATACAGTTGCCTCAAACTTCCCGATTATAAGGATGGTGAGATCGTCAGCATAAGCTATGCACCACAGTAGTGGTGAGAGTACACCGCTCTGTGGGCACCCCCCAGCGACCTTAGCTCTCACAGTTTTTCCATATAATGTTATTTTGACAGTCCTATTTTTGAGCATAGAGTTGACCCAATTTCGGATAAGAGGTGGTATTTCTCGTCTCTGCTTCGGCGTGTCAATGAAGGCAAAGGTAGTGTCATTTATTAATAATTCTATAAAGATGTGCGACTCTACGTTAAAATTTGTACCGATGTGTGTGTTTCTTTCTATTACATACCACAAGACCTCCATCGCATTTCCTCTGCCAAGAAACCACTAACATTCGTTGCCGCTGCATAGCGCCACATAGAAAAATTACGTCGTTTTGTGGTACTACAACTGAAAAAACAGGCGTGCGGTCAACTTTTCTTTTTCTGTTAAAAACTATAGCAAGAGTGAAGGTACGAGTGCATATGATAAAATCTGTGCGGCCGGGCTCTCAATGAAATACAAAAAATTAAATATTAAATAGACTGACATGTTTTGGTATTAAATGCCATTGTCAAACTTAATAAATAATAAATAATTTAAATTATAACATGTTTTTGTCTGAATCATTCATTAAAGGTATTACAAGATTAAAATCAATTACATATATTATAATTTGAAATTTTTAAATTTTAACAACTTCACTTCCTAATATTTTTAATTGTTCGTCCAAACAACAACAAAATGTTATAATTTAAATTATTTATTATTTATTAATATTGACAATGGCATTTAATGACAAAACATGTGAGTTTTTAAAATTTTTTAATTTTTATTATTATTTATTATTTATTTCTAATATTACTCAATTTTTCAATAATATTTTTTGTTGTGTTATAGTTTTGTCTTATTACAAAATACCAACGCAACAAAACATTTATGTTTTGTTACTTTTGTAAAAAAAATTGATTTTTTGTTTTTTTATTTTAAGTTTTTGCATACTAAGATGTAATTTCAAAGTTAAAATTTGTATGTATAAAATCTTCAAGTATTTGTAATTGAAAGAAACAGTGAAGTCAGTTCTTTCTTTAGATTTTTTATTACTTCCTAAAGTCTACAATTTTTTTCTAAAATGTTTATGATTGTGATGCAAGGTACTTTTTTGAAAAAAATATTTTAATATCTGAAAACACTTATAATGCCTTGTAAAAACTCCAATTTAATGGTCTAGAGGAGCCATCTTCACAAAACAAATAAAATATCTTTGCACAGCTGCCTAAATGAAGAATTTCTTTGGTTCAGTTTGCATGTTACTAGTTGCTTTAATAATACCCTATAGTATTTAGATAGAAAATCACATTGTATATTGTAGCGGGAAATATTGTCAAAATTTAAAATATGGTTAAGCGAGAAAACAAATCTATTAAAATTGTCAAAACAACATGACATTGAAAATGATATTTATATAAAAACCGGTCTGTATTCGCAATAAATAAATATAAAATATAAAAAATTGAATTTTTATTAAAAAAAAAACTACAAAATGAATATTAATAAATTCTATACAATAAACGAAGAAAATATA
>JARJEC010112999.1:0-18035 GCA_030264575.1 Tachinus sp. AB-2021
TTAAGGTTGCGATTACCCAAACGTACTTGATTTATGTTAAATTCTTATTGGGTTATGCTGGCGCTTTGTGATTTATCTAGGGAAATATTGATGTTCAATTATATAGTATTTAGGCCACTTTTCAAAATTTATCCAAAAATGAACTCTCAACTACAAACGTCTAAAAGGGTGTTGCTGTTTGTACCGTTTTTCACGCTATAAAACAGCGGATTCACGCGAAAAAAATTGTAAACGAAAGAGTAAATATTGATGATGCTACTGAATATAAAATGATTTTAATATAACATATTTATAATTCAATTTTATGTTTTAAAGGTTTGACATATTTGACGGTTTTTATTTCGCGACATTTAAACTATTTCTACACTTTGTTGTACGACTAAATTAAAACCATTTTATGTTCAATAGCATCACCAATCTATACTCTATCGTTTGCAATTTGTTCGCCGTAAATATAACATGAAAAGCGGTGCAAGCAGCAATTATGGTTCAAAAGATTTTGGTTGAACTCATTTTGCGGATGAATTTTTAAAAGTGGCATAAGTACTATATAATTGAACATTTTAATTTTGCTACATAAAGCACTAAGCGCCAGCACAACTCAATAAATCATGCAGGTTTTTAAATCGCAACCTTAAAACAATAATTATTTTTAGAGAATTGTTATTTTACAGGATTTTGTAATGCTGTTCACAAGTAAATTGCCATTTTCTTATTTTAAAAATGGTCTGCCATTATAATAACAAAAATAAACAAAGAATAACATCTAAGCATTATCACATTCATAAATTATTTTTAGGAAAAATGTTATGAATCCTATAAAAATTACACACTAAAAATATACGTCATTAAAATAAATAGTTGATAAACAAACGCTCAGTCGTTGTTATGACTATTAAAATATTTATTTTGCCGTCAAATGATGCCATTAAAAACTGTTTTTTGTTTTTGAAAATCGGATAATAAGTACGGATATTACAGCTGTGGCCGTTTTTTAAAAACTATAATAGGCTAGAAGCGGCTGTGTGACGTATGCTCATAGGTGGCGCATAGTGACAGAGTATTTTAAAATATTTATACAGGGTGTGTCAAACTTTGCATACAGGGTGTTTAAACTTTGGAATTTCGACCACTGGGTTTACTAGTAAGAAATATTGAAAACTATAAATGGAGTTGTAAAGTAGCGCCAATGTGGATACACAGAGTGACTTTTCAAGTATCACCACTGCATATCTCAGAAAATTGGAACAAAACAAAAAAATCGCAAATCACAATTTATACTACAAGGGAACAACTTTTGACATGTGTGCCAGTTTCCCCTCCCCTCCAACAAACAAACACCTTTCAAAAATTTGAAATGGGATGACCCACTTTGTGACTCCTCATTTAAAGGTCTTTATGTCATCAATTCAACGGTGCATATTATTTTTTTAAAATGTTTGGACTGCATGTCAAAATTTTGTTTTCAAATTCAGGGTGGATACTTTTGCAAAAACACTTTCTATAGTAAACTTGCTTTTGATGGACTCCTCCTTAGTACCGGAAAAGTACCAATCAGTCAAATTTTCTTCTTCGTCAATAGGGGCAACCTCAAATTCTATTCAGTGTTTGCTATACAACACCCTTAACCGTCCAATTTGTACACGGCACATGTGGAATTTTCCACATTGTCCACATGACCAATTTAAAATATTCGATATGGATAAACATGTATTATTATAATTTTTATCTTCATCATGATTATATTATCTTGAATTCTTATATAAATCAAAAACGAAATATTCTTAACGTCAATAATCGAAATTATTTATGACTTTAATAATACTTAGATATTATTATTTGTTTATTATAATATCTTAGCATTTCAAAATAAGAAAATGACAATTAGATGTGAATAGCATTACAAAATTGAAAAATTCCGTAAAATAACCACTCTCTAGGAGCAATTAAATTTTTAATACCTTTATATTTATATGTATGTATACAATACATATAAATATAAACTTATCGGATAATTTTTGATATACGTAAATTTCTGCATCTATTAAATTTTATTGGCATCTATTTTCTCATGTTATATCTGTTTATGTAAATTTTGACACAAATTTTACACAAGTTGTTCTATGCATTCCATTATAGTTAAATATCCCAAATTACAATTCACGAATGATATTTGGTCGAATTATTTAATGAATATAAATATAATTCTCGAGTTAAATTTATTAATGTCATGACTACAACTGATCAACAAGCAAAATATTCAAATTACTCGAGAATATTTCTTGTTGATTCATACTCATAATGATGTGTTGATTCTTAAGAGTAAGAATAGGCTCCTTCCAGGAACCATATTTATATTCCCCATAAGCAGCAATGTAATGTAATGTGAGAATTGCTAGCTAGTTCACAGGCTTCAATGGGAATAAACTTACTGAGACCCAAATGCCGGGCGTTAGGACCATATGGTCAGCTAAAGTTGAGAACCAAAAGAAGGTCTCATGGCGATCAAAGTGTTAAGTAGAAAAATATGATATATATATATATGGTTACAGTTTGCAAACTTTTCTGAATAATTTTTATATTATAAATATATTTAGTAGACTATTTGCTCGATTAAATTTCTTAAAAATATTGGATACTGATAAATATTAAATAATCCAGTCTGTATACATTGATGAGATTATGAATAGGACACGTCTGTGTCCTATTCATAATTTAGATATTAATTAATTTGTCAAGTTCGATTTGTTTATAATTATAGAGAAAAATAGTCGACAGCATTAAATAATTTACTATGCATACATTGTTAATTAACATCAAACTACTTTTAATGGACATGTTTAATTTTGCATAGTTCCTCAATAAGCATTTCTTGTTTCAGCAAGTTTCCAACAAAGTCACATATCCCAGGGATCCAAAGGTATCAACAGCATGCAAACAATTAATAAATAAAATTTTAGCCCCCTTAAAAGTGCGAGTACGTATTTCTGGCATACGCCAAGATACATGGTACACTTATGTCGGCGATAAACCTGGAAGCAGTAAAGAACAGAGCACTGTGAGTTATTACATTATAACAAGTAACGATTTTAATAACAAATTAGTTTATTATTAGCTTAGTATCTGAAAAATTACCACTGAGGTTCACCTAAAAAGAACATAAATTCTAAATTTTTATCGAGACCAACGATAGTTTCATTAGACCAGCGGTTCTTAATCTTTTATAGTTCGCACCCCCCTTTTCACGTTGAATTATTTAATGCTCTCATCAAAAAAATAGTTCACTCACATTAATTGTTGACGACCTTTTTCCTCAACAAATAGAAACGAAAAACCCACATTTATTGCTGATGACCTTTTTTTTTCGTTGTCCGAACAAATAAAATACTTTCTTCATTTCTTTCTCGACCTCCACCAGGGGGGCTCAAAGTTTGAGAGTCGCTGAGTTAGACAATAACAAAGGTGTAACATTTTTTCCTTAGTCCAACATTTATTAAATTATACATTATCATATGCATGGAATTAATTAAAATAATATAAAATTAATTTTTATTTTCATACTATATCATTCATGTTAAAGTTAGAATGCGAATTACATTAAACGTTGGAAACTAATTGCAATATTTAATTTAATAAGGAAAAACGTTTAAACTTTTATCTAAACATTTAAATAAAATATAAACTTTTGATTAAATTATGATATTTTTATTATACAAAAATTATTTATTATTTATGTAAGATGATGTATTAAAACATAAATTTTACATTTCTTCCGGTTACAGGAGAAGCGATTATCAAAATAGTTTCTTTTTTGTTATTTTTTGAGATAAATGCCTGTCATCCATTTTGGGGCACCTTGTACAGTAGACTCTTGTATAACAAAAGTTTCTGCGGCGTGCTAAAAATATTGTGTCTACTTTTTTAAACAATACAATTTTCGTACAATACACAATATAATTTATATTATTCGCGTTCTGGCATTACACGATTTCATTCGATTTCAGATATCTATCGATTATCAGAAAATTACAAGTAAGAGTTCCGACAATATTAATAATACGTCGTATAACTACGTTAACGACTACTATTAAAGGTACTAATGTGATACAAAATCACAATATCTAAATAAAACTTTTTTGGTCCTAGGACTCTGAGCAATCACAAGTAAAGCTGAGCACAGAACCAAGCAAAGAACAGATTGCACACTTGGTTACTAAGAAACAACTGCGTGAGGAGGCCAAGAGAAGAAGTAAACCTCACTACAGCACAGATGAAGAGACTCCAATAGCTACACAACTGCCAGATTCACCTAGACGATCTGATGATAAAGTTAGTAAGGACAAAAAGTAAAATTGTATGCTTTGAAATAAAATTCATTGTACAAAAATAATATATTAAAATGTTTATTTTGTTGCAATAATAAATAATAATAATACTACTGTGATGTTAATCCTATACCAACACATTCAATTATTGAATTTTGATCTGATGAAATTATGTTGAATTTAGCCTGTAACAAGAGAGATTAATTTAAACAAAATAACACCAATTATAACTTACATTGGTAAGTAGCTCGGCTATGTAAATAGCTGTTTTTGTGTGCATTGTTAATTCTTTCACTTTAACTTTTGATTTCCCTTTAGCCAAAGCCATAAAGATTATAATTTGATCTTGACTATAATTATCTACACAGGCACCGTGGTTGATTACATCAAGAAGTTCATTGGCAGCCCTTCTTCCAGTTGCATCACCGGTTTCACCCCTTTTACCTAATGCTGAAGCACCTAATATACAACCTGTGCTTGTTTCGGCAACTATACTATAAAAAAACTGTATTAAAATTTGTGTTCATTCCATTAATAATAAGATGTAAATTACTAACATTTACGATATAAATCACTACAAACAGTGTTTTGTAATCAAAATCACTGCATGGTAGTACACAGTGGTGTCAACAATGATTAAGAATTTTTGAATTTCACAGTGGTGTCAACAATGATTAAGAATTTTTGAATTTCCACAAAAAAATCTAAGAATTTTACAGCATTTATTTTTCTCAAAGTATGTCAAACTAATTATAGCACTCAGAAAGTAACCAATATGTTGTTTTCTTTACCATAGATGTTTCTCATGTTTAGACAATTGAATATTTAACGATTATGTTACTTAAATTATGGTTTTTATTAAAATGAGAAATAATCTTGTAGCAATTTGCTATGTAATTTGTTTATAGGAAAATTATAATGTCAGTTAAATTTTGAAGCTTTTCTTGATGCAAATGTTTCATAAAAAATATTTATAAGAACAATTTCTTTGTTCCGCCTATGAAAATGCCGATCTAGTAAATTTTAGTTTCTCTGATCTACCATAAATGCATATTTGGTTGCCTATTAATCAATTCCCAATCATTATTAACAAGCAGATACAGGGTAGACTACATCATAATTAGTTGATTTAATGAGGATATTCTATTTGTATTTTAAATTTTTATTTATTTTTACGTTCTAACTGTTGCTTATATTTAACAAAATAAGGTTGTTTCATTTTTAATGTAGAATATAATGTTGCATAAATAAAAAGATGTAAAAAACAATGGATTGTAAAAAAAATGAGTTGAATGACGCTGTACTAACGAAAGATGTGAAAAATCATGGCTTGCATGAGCTTATACATAGGCGGCCTGCACGAATAGTATGCGCAGTAGTGCCGTAGGCACACACACCGGCATGACCCTTATGAGTGAGGTCAATTTCACAATTTCCCGCGAAATATTAGTTCGCCACATCAACGAATAATTTGCACTGGTCGGAGGAGCTTTTAGATTAAATAATATACGTATAAGCTATTAATAAACAGAATATTCATAAAGTAATATGTAAAAAATGTAAATAATAATTATTTATTATTCAAGTAACTTTTGTTTAATAACGCAACTTTCAAGCTTTTGATCGGCTCAGACAAGCAAATTGATAACTGACTAGCATGGAATTATCGTTGTGCTTGACAGATACGTAACGAATGATATTACTGAATATTAAATGGGGCATTATGAGCAACATTGTAAATTTCGTATAAGCTATTAATAAACAGAATATTAATAAAGTAATATGTAAAAAAATGTAAATAATAATTATTTATTATTCAAGTAACTTTTGTTTAATAACGCAACTTTCAAGCTATTGATCGGCTCAGACAAGCTAATTGATAACTGACTAGCATGGAATTATCGTTGTGTTTGACAGAGACGTAAGGAATGATATTACTGAATATTTAATGGAGCATTATGAGCAACATTGTAAATTTCATATTAATGTTTAAGATATATAAACATATATTGTTTAAGTTTTTTTAATAAAACAATCTTTTCAAATACAACTCGTATAGTATTTTAATGATTATCTCAAATTTGTTCTCTTTTTCAACATAAATTAAGTTGCTTTCGGAAACCATCTCTCAAAATCAAACAAATGTTATTCGATACTCATCAATACACTCGTTAAATTACCTTTGATGATTCAATAAATATTTCATAAATCTACTTACATAATCCCCGAGCAATTACCAGTTGGAGCCACATCAGGACTTTCTTTGTAAGTTTCTAAGTCGACTCTTGCCAAATTACCGAGAACATCTGATGCAGCCCTGGCCATTTCATTTGCAATATTTATGTGCAATGATCCAGCAACAAAACTCCATCCATAAATAGACTTTATCATGCCTTGATCAACTAATTCTACTGGAACCAATTCTTTGACTGGATTAACATTAATATATACTTCACCTCCGCCTTTAGGGAAATAACCCCGTTTGATTAAATCTAAATCAAAGGAGCCACCAAACTTTTCAAGAATGGGTCTAAAAACTTCCGTTAAATAATCAATTTGTGGAGCCATTTCAGCATTAGTACCACCTTTCATGTGTAATTCTGTTTTACTATCAGCAAATATAAGACAAGGTAGTGACACCTGCAAAAGTAAACCAATACTACCGGCAGTTCGTACAAATGAATTATATTTGCCACCATATATTTTTTCTGGAGAAAATTTGATTTCTGTCGATCCAAATTCTCCGCCTTGTAGATTAGCTTTGCTTATTTCTCTTGCCAACTCAATTCCTACAATTCAAAATTTTAAAATCATGTAGTTTCTTGAAATAATTTTTTGCTTTTATTATTTTGTTTTATGATTGTTTATACTGAATTCTCTATGAGAGGACAACTCCTCTAATTGGACAATTCCAATAAAAGGACATATTTTTGTAATATATAAACAGACTCGCACAGTATAATGTATTTTTTTGCATAAAATAGTTCCACTGATCATACATTTAAAATATAATTTTATTTATTTTCACAGGCAGTATAAAAATATTCAAATTTCAATAAACATTTTTATTCCTTTTGAAATTAAAAAAAAAAAAAACGAAAATACAAAAAATCTGGAATTTTAAATTGTGTTAAAAAAAAATCACAAATATTTTTTTTATTTTACGAGAAGGAAATCATACCCTAACTATTGTTTTTCAAAAATATTAATTAAGCCTGCTTTTTTTGTTTGTTTTTAAGAAAAAATGTAACAAAAATAGTAACAAATATATCCATATTTTTTCTGAACGCTCGAGTAGTCTGCTTTTTTAACACAAGCGGTCACATAATTGACAATTGTTGTCTAAATTGTTTCTTAATTTCTTGCCACCAAACATTTACTGTTTTCTTATATTAAAGTTATTACTTCAAAATACACATGTTGTTTTTAATTTATTCATTATTATTAATTAATCATTTCAACAATAAACAAAAGCGTCTTTTTACATATTTTCGAATATTAATTTCTGTTCAATATAATTTTTTTTAAATAGTAACAAAAATAGAAATAAACATGATAAACAGGTGCCAATTAAATATTTTTTGTTGTTTTTCTTTCAGTTATAAATAAGAAACTATTTATGTAATGATTATAATGTAAGTGGGTGTGCGGCTAAATTGTCTTCCAGGGTAATAAAACTTAATTGTTTTAAAAACTACACACATTAGTAACATTGCATATATACATTTTATGTTGGTAATTATATTTTAAGAAAGTAAACGCAACCTTGTCAGTAGCTTTAAAACAATTTTAAAACTAGTACTTGAGGGTTAAGTCTTAGATGAAATTTTATTCATTCTATTTAACTTTTTGGTTGTCTCCACAAAAAATTTGGAATAAAAAATATTATGTTTGATATTTAAAATTTTGGTTTGGTATGTAATAAAAATAATTGTTTTAAAAAAATAAATTAAAAAAAAAGGTTTAAGAAAAAATAACATAAATACACAAAAACCACTTCGAAGCGATTTGATTTGAGTCTGCTTGTTACATATAGTATATACCATTGCATCGAATAAAAAATAAATTTGGATCTGTAAATATTACAGAATGAAAACGTGTTAAATACAATTTGACTTATTTGCAAAATGAAATATATTATTAATGATTTCCTACAAATTTGTTATTCTAAAAAATGGTATTTTTAAAGTTTCACTTTGTACCTTTCAAATGTTGTTCCATTAAGCCAGGTTTATTTCGTCCGGCCCTAATATTAATTATCTTAATCGATCTTCTAGTGAGAACACTTAAAGATATGGCATTTCGAATAATCTGGCCACCCTGCAATTGCAAAAATATTAAATAAATTGTACTAATTGATAATTATTAATTATTTATATACCCCTTCTAACAACGAACCATCAATAGTCACCATTTCATGTGACATGGTTTAGGCTTGTATTATCTTTTTGTGAATTTAATATTTGCAATTGTGTTACTTATCCTAAAATCAAATTTATCTGTTAATATTGTGCAATTGAAAATAAATAAAGGTTAAATACATTTTAGGGATTTTGAATGTATGTATTTGCACTTCAATATTTTTAAGTTAATTTTTAATAATATACGTTTATATAAATAACTTATTATTAATATAAAATGATAGACAAATACATATATAAATAAAAAAGTAAATAACTTTGTTCGCTAAAAATTTAAATAATTTGGAAAATTGTTCATTGGGTGTAATGAACAACAATAATAAAACATGGCGTACAACTGTCAAACATGTTTCAGGTGTTGTTAAAAATAACATTTTCTTCCTACAAATGAAGAACTAAGACAACCTTCCACATACACCTCAAGTGTATCTACTAAAATAATAATTATGTGAAAAGAGAAAATGTCAGATTGTCGATAGTATTTTAGAAATTGATTGGTAGTTATTCTTGGTTATGTCTGTTTTTCTGCACAAATATGAATACAATTCAGGATCAACAAACAGGCTCCTTAAATGATGAAGTTGATACCCATCATGTCCCTGATACAAATGCAAACTTAAGCAGTGATACTAGTAAAGGGGCCATCCCAAAGAAAGCAAAGAGTCCAGCTCAAAAGAAGACTGGAACAATACCCAAACAACCCATTAAATTAAACAATAACATTGAAAATATGTCAACATTGAATAGTGAAGAACCACCAAAACTGAATGGCTTACTTACTAATGGAATATCTGGGAATTATTTAGATTTATTAGAACCTTCCTGTTCTAGTTTAGATTACTGCAAGTATGATCAGTCGAAGGATGATAGTTCAAGTGATGAAAATGATTTATTATCTGTATCAGATGATGGTTGTATTTATACATATAAGGGTGATCAAGTTGCAGACTTACCAAGTTCTTTCTTTTCGCTTGATATACCTCCCGATATTCCTGATTTGGCTCCAAACAGGAACCAGACCTCCAGTCCAGAAATGGATTATTTGGAAATGGATTTTGATCCTGGTTTCAATGGGGATGCCGATTCAATATCAGAAAATGAAATAGAACCTGTTAAACTTATAGTAAAGACACAAGAGGAACCTGTTAAAGCCAGTGTTAATAAGGAAGAGAAAATTTCAGTAGAGATTTTAAATTTGCCAGGCCCAAGTTCTGAACGATCGGTACTTCCTAAGTCAACATCTTGTAATTTAGAAAGGTAATTTTTTTTGTAACTATTTAATACATATTTTTATGAACCAATCACAACGTGCTTAGTGACCAACCTACATGAAATATCTGCGAATATTTTGAATAAATTAAAATATTGTTGATCGGCTGTCTAGTAACATCATGACACTGACAAATTATACTCGATAATTATATATCAAAGGTATTCTGACAGAAGGACGTAAGCTACAAAAAATTTAAAACGAGATATTGTCATCAGTAAAATGTGTATTTACGCGCTATAATATTCATAAATTAAAACGTTTAAAAATATTCTGTTAACTTTTAAAAATCACACATTGATACTTAATCGACAAGTTTTATTCATCTGTATGTTCTGTTTCAAACATAACCGTGTAAAGTTGGCACTTAAGACTATCAGTGTTTAATGATAAAAGCTAATATAATTAGTTTATTATAATATTATATATAATAACTAACATAAACAAATGTATTTATTTTGAAATATATTGTTTAAATAGCACAATTAACATTTAAAATGTGTAGTCGCTTATGTTTTTTTTTGTATAACTTTTTGCTGCGTCGTAAACGTAAATTAATTTATAAAAATGGCGTAAATGCAAAAATTAATCTAAACTATTTCTATTTAAAAATAATTGCCATAATACTAACATGTATATCTCTAAAATTTATTTTTGATAAAATAATATGTTAGTTTTATTGTTACATGGACACTATTTTATTTTATATGTTTTTTTATGTCTTCTGTAAAATTAAGCAAATCTCATTTACGTCTTTTTATCAGAATATCATCGATATGTTCATTAAATAATCTTACTAAATATCATTTGCGAATTAAAGATCCTAAAACTCTAACGGGATGCTTAAAACAACTTGTGTTAATTTATCAAAAAATCACTTCAGTGCTGCGTGCTCTTGTGCTTTTTAAACTGACAAACTAACACTCTTTACTAATGTTGCTTTGCAATTGCTACTATTGTTAAATATTCGGTAATTTTAATTCATTTTCTACAGACTATAGTTTTGTAATTTTTATTTAAAATTAAGAAAATGTTCCATAAAAAATATTTAATAAAATAATTAAAAATGTAGTGGGGTTTGTTAAACCAAAACTTATCAAGTATGTCTGCAAACCAAGGGAACACCGGGTCAATGACGTTTAACTAAATACCCCTAATCGTCAATTTAATTAATTGCTTGATTTGGTAAATCAATCACTTATTGTTAAGATAAAAACAATTTCTTACTCCAACTCGGATTTATATAGCGATTAGTTTCAACTCTTCATTCTCAACTGGGGCAAATTTAACAGCAATTTAACTTATTAACGAATTTATTTAATTTTACAAAAACATTGCTTGTACATTTCGGTCTTCACCAGCGAACTAAAATGCAGTATATAACTTTTATATTTATAAACGACGTTATAATTAATTAATAAATTAATATATGCAAGATATATTAATGTTAATGTTAGTTAGAGAATGATGAAGAGTTAAAACTAGATGCTATAAATAAATCAATAAACTTGGAATAAGGACATTTGTATAACTTTTCACTAGTTTGCAGTTAGTATTATTAATAATTTATTTTATTTAATTTTTAACTGGTCACTGCTTCACTTTTAAATATTTAACTCACGTAATCTGTCAGACACTGCCGGACTAGTTAAGGGTTAAATACAATATAATCTATTTGATTATTTCTTATTAATTCTGAAATTAATTTTTTTTAAAAAATTTGTAGGACACCAAATTTTATAGAACCCTTGACCGAAGAAGCGGTGAAAGAAATGCCCTGGTCATGTTCATTGTCCCAACGCACAAAATCTATCAAATTTCGAATTACAAAAAGGTGCCATAGTACAAGAGGAGAACTAGTTTCACCAAATGAGAATGTGCCACAAATTAAAGGAGCCTCTGTCCCCAACTTAATTAATGAAAATTCTGTGGAACAAACGGATATAGAACCATCGATGATTTGGAGTAAGGAGGAAGCTTATTTGAAACAAGTAACTCAAATTGGTCCATCTGCCTGTGGAGCGACTGCTGTACTTAACGTGTTAAATGCCTTAAGGTTTCCAATACCCCCCTTGGATAAAATCAAGGAATGTGTTAAAACAAGGTTCAGAAGAAATGAAACACCATTAACTGATTACCTATTATCACGAAGTGTGGCAGGAACAACACACGTAGATTTAATAGAAGGATTAAATAAGATTTCCAATGGTACAATTTATGCACGGTTTTTTCATATGTACCCAGAACGTGTTGTGAATTTATATTCTTGGCTAAGTTTTTGGATTAAAAACGGGGCTATACCAATTGCAACATTGAATTTACAAAGGTGTTTAGGTACCATTCCAGATGCGTGGCATCATCAAATGATATTTGGTGTTGATGAAAAAGGTATCCATTTAACTAACCCTCTTGAATGCGTGGAAGCAGGATCTTTGTGGCCTCAGTTATGTTCAGAATCAGTACTATTGGTGCGAAGGGATGATGTATTGTCTCGATGGAACTTTAGGACAGATTTGCCAGAATTAATGAGGATAATGGATATTCGATGGAGAAGAATTAATGTTGTTGGTAAGATATAAAAATAATAATATTATGTTTAAAACATTGACTCAAAATAAACTGGAATTGGAATGGGAACCAAACCGTATATTGAAAAACAAAAAACTTATTTTTTAATGGAATGGTTTGAGTTGGTTTTTGCTTTTTTAGATTTTAGCTGTTATAATTCAAAAAAGTAGTTTCTGTTTGTATTTTTTAATATTTGTTACAAAATTTTAATATTTTTTGATACAAGAATTTAAGTGAAGATACAAATTTATAGGGAGCACATTTAACTACAGTCGATTTGTTAATACAACAAAATGATTTATAATTTGGTTTATGGCTGAAAATTTAAGAAAATCAAAAAATGCATTTTCTGAAAAAAATAATTATGAGTGTGCTTGAAACACAGACAGTAGAAATAAAACTTTTATTACATTTACATTACAACTACACTTTTTAAAAATTTCTACTAATCACTTACATTAGAAATTATTAAAAAATATAATGTAATTTTATTTAATATAATTAATTATACTGATTAATATATTTTTATTTCATCAACCAATCGAAAAAAATCAATAAAACAGCACCTTGCTTTTACAGAAATAGACGGCTGATTCCGTGACATCAATGTCGTTTAATTTCAATCTGACATGAATCTGACAAGTAACCTGTACTTTTACTCTCTCTTAATTCTTTAATAATTTTCAAGGGAAATAAGTTTTTGCCAAAAAAAAATTTACCTTGTAAAAAATTGACCTCTTGTGTACTGATACTCGATAAAACTGGCTATCGATAGGTGATAAAAATATTGATAAAACTGCATCTTGCTTTTACAGAAATAGGTTATTGAAAAAAAAAAATTTACCTATTAAAAATTCGATCTCTTGTGTAATACCCGAAAATAAAATGTCAATTTCAGTGTCATACTTTTTATTCGTCTTATATATGCACAGCCGCCAGGAAACTCATTACAGTATGTCCTATGGATACTCAAGCCAGGAAATGTACTTGTATCTTGTTCAACTCATTCCCGTTTGATCACTCTCCTCAAATTTTTAGCCTCTTACTGACTTACAAAAATAACTGAAATATATCAAATCAACTAAAATTGAGTTTAAAGAAAACAACAATAAAATCTATAATATTATACTGAAAATAGCAATTTTCAAGAAATTAATTACTAAACATTTTGGTTTGTGTCATCAAAAATTCACTAAAAGCTACAATTTATGAGTAAAAATGTACTAAAATAACTGAAAGTGCAAAACCTTGTATTTACATTTTTTGTAGAAAAATGTTTTATTATTCTATTCGTAAAGTAAACTTAAAAAATTATCAAAACAAAACAAAATCATTAAGTGATATGAATAATATGATATTCTAGATTCATAATAATTTAGAAAGGTAAAACAACACAAACTCTTTTTTTTTACAATTATATTTAGTTCTTATTGTCTCCTGTAAAATTTTTGTGAGTGTACATACGAAGTTTTTCAGTTTCACCAACGTTATGTAAAGTTCACTAAAACTTGCGTTTTATGAAAGAAAATTTACAAAAAAATTAATTTTTTTTAGAGAAAATGTACTGAAATTATAAAAAGGGTGTTACTAAAAATTATTGATAATTGACTAAAATTGCAATTTACTACAACAAAATTATTGCTGGTGATTTAATATATAATTAAATTTAAAATTCACTAAATTAGTATAAATAATAATATTTTGTGCAGTTTTTTGGATTTTTGTTTAAAATACATTATTAAAGTATTTTAATTATAATACTATTTATGACAAAATTTCAAAAAAAAATTAAATTTTATTACTACGAAACAAAACACGATCTGGTAATTGTAAATCTGTAAATCTATAATAGATTATATATATATATATATATATATATATATATATATATATAGTTATATATAACGCCAAAAAACACTTGCTCCTTCTTAGGTGGACCACCCTATATACATATTTGGTATTCTAGATAGATGTCTAGTATCTTTATATCCTTCTATTAGAAAAGTCATTTAACCATTCACACTGACTTTATTAATTATTTAGGGTTACACATTTAAATTTTACTTAAAAAATAAGAATATACAATATGAACTTATGTAGTTTTCTAACATATTTTGTTTTAATATTTTCATAATTTTCAAAACACCTTACGGTAAAAGCATTAAAGATTAAATAAATTTAAAATTTCTAAGGTACTTAATAATATTAGTACTTAATAATAGTCTTTTGTCTTTGCAGTACATGCAGCCAAGCTGCACTATAATAATAATACACTACCTGCTCACTGTTAAATGATTAGTTTTGTGTATGTAATGTTAACATTTAAAGCTTTATTTTATATATTCAGAAAATTTTATTGATTATTTTAAGAAATGTAAACTACAAGTAATAGCTTTGTTCCGTTTGTAGAATAATTTACTTTAATATAAATGTATTTTAGGTCAAGTGGCTAATATGATACATGAAAGTGGCAGAGAACTACGACCTGGATTCACAAACACTTCACATATTCGGATACCTGCAACCTACTCATCTGGAATCACGTTAGCAACAACAATAAAATCTCCAGCTTTTTCACTATTAAAAAATACCCCAGAATTACCATTACTGGATATTTATGTGAATAATACCGCGCAGTATCCATCTCAATGATTTTATTTCAGCAACATTTGTACATATGTAAATAATTTGCTTTATTAATGTTTTATATTATTATTTTTTGTTTTGATCACCTTATTTTAGAATTGATTTAACTTTTACAGATAGATTATGAAATGTAAAATAATTTTGTTTCTATATAAATTGATTGTGATAAAGAATTTTTAGAAACTAGTGCCATTTTTTTTCTTTATTTGGAGATTTGAGGACAATTTATAGCCAAAGATGAATAAAGTTTGTTTTATTTTACAATTTAAAATATAATCACACCATAAAGGCAGAAATCTATACATGAAGACAATATAAAATTGCAATATTTAAATGTTTAATGGACAATATAACCGGCTTATTTTTTCAAAAGTGATTTTACAGGAAGTGGAAGAATTTTCTTATTATACTAAATATTTATTTTCATATCGGAAGATTGATATAATTTATATTCTGAAAAATGGCAAAGTCTAAAGAGATTGTAACGATGGAGTTGATTTATAAGATACGTATTTATTTAATTAATTTTTAATTTAATCAAATCGATGGTTACCATCTTTATTTGATGTTTGCTATAAATTTAGTTTTTAACAATGAAATTATTTTTCTGTATGTATATACATAATTTATTATAATATTGTACACGAAATAAATTATTACTATTAAAATGAATAAATTATATTTAAATATATATGAGGAAATTATGCAAATTTAAGTTAGTATTTATATGCATACTGTACATTATTAAATATAATTCTTTGAAACTGAGGTTATTACTTGTAACAATTAATAATTATGAAACAAAACAGTGATATTAAACAACACTTTGTGTATAAACAATATGCATATAAACAAAAACTACTAGTGTGGCAAAGTTGTGAAATGGTATTAAAAAAAAAAGATGATTAAAAATTATAATTGTTATACTTATAAAATATAAACTCTTACAAACAAAAATTTTAAATCGATGAGAAGAAATAGTATTATATCTTTATATTTTTTTATTATTCGCATAGCTGACCTCGGTGGCGTAGCGGTTGAGAGACTGCTTAACTTTATCTGATTTTTCCGAACTGTTATTTGTATTCAGTATAAAAGAGAATTTGAAGTACGTACTGGGATTTTAAGTGAAACATTAAGAAAGGATTAACTGGAATAATATCTCGCTCGTAAGCGTTAATTATAAATAAACTTTTTATTTTTTATTATCAATATTATCATATTATAAAGAACACCAGAATTCCTTTGTTATTTTGTAAACTTCATTCATATATTTTTTTTATTAAAAACACTTAAATTACATCATAAATATTAAAAAGAAACATTTTATGTCGAATTATGCACTATAAAGGAGACAGTACAATAATATGCAATAATGTTGCAAAAAGCGAATTATATGCATTTGTATATGCAAACCTGCAAATGCATAAAATCCGATGTCTAATTGTCAGCGTTTTTGGGTATACATATAAGTTCTGATTTTGCGGAAGAATTACCTCATCCTGGAATGTTGTGGGAAACTTAAAAATACAAACAAGGGTATGCGCACGGTGGTGGCTTAGTATCGGCGCCGACAAGCAAGATTCTTACAAATAGGGTTGCCATAAACTGTATCTATCTTATGAGGCAAAACATTGCGTAGCGCACGTATAGAAAGCTTATTTTCAACGGCAAATGGCAAAACCGACAATCTACTCTAAGCTTTATTAAATGTTACCATATATTTAAATGCATCCGCACGTAGACAAAACTTGTCTCAACTTACGAACCGCAGCAAGAATGTTTTCAAAACATTTTCTTCTTCTCTCGTACTACTGAGCGGTTCCGGACCCACTGTGAATTTAACAATTAATTTAAGTAAAAAATACGTGTACGTACATGTATTTTTTACTTAAATATTAGATAAATAAAGAACATTATTAAAATTATAGAAAGTAACCCAATAATAAAAATATGCACAATATAAGAAACCCAATATCATTTAGATATTGCTAATAATGAACTCAATCTTTAGTATTTGTTTTTATTACAAAATACTTTTAGCTTCTGGCAACTCTATTTTTAAGAAAGCTTGTAGGCGCCGATAGTAAGCCACCACTGTGCGCCTACCCTACACCCGTGGATTTCTGTAACTCAAATTAATTTTTGAGTGGGTTAATTAGTTGAGGGTGTTCTCTTTTGATCATAAATTATATTATTTTATTATTTAACTACATTAATTCATTGGCAATAATCTATAATAACCTACTGATGAAAATGAAGCTATAAATACGCACAGGTACGTGGAAGATATTTTTTAAGAAGTTGATGTACTATTTTTGTTTCTATTGAAACAGGTTTTGTTTTAACGCGTCACATAAGCATACCACACCCTTCTCAAGTGTAACAGAATATCTGGAAGCAGCTTGTAGACTTAATTGATAAGCATGCAGCCCAGATCTTAACCCTATAAAAGACCGACGGGATAAGCTTTAGAAGAGAATTATAAATACAAATAGTGTGAGCGCATAGTATTGATCAGAAGTATAATAATAATAATAATAATAATAATAATAATAATAATAATAATAATAATAATAATAATAATAATAATTTTTATTGATACAGTAGGCAATACATAATTGATAGATTAAGAAAAAGCTACAAATAATTAATAAATAGAAGTAAATTGGACACTACACAAATGTACTAAACACTTTAAAATTATATATGAACATTGTTACAAAAACAAGTACAGAACAAAACAGATTAAAAATGTATAATTTAAGATATCTACAATTGTACAGGCTGACAGATTAAAAAAAA
>JARJEC010113017.1:0-10709 GCA_030264575.1 Tachinus sp. AB-2021
TGATGGTGATACCTGTACCTGATACTTGTGTGTTGCCAGCACCAGTCAGTACATTGTCAAAATTACCAGAAGCAAAGTTCAACTGTAAGTCACCTGCATTGGCAATTGCACCTGTACCCACACCATCAACATGGGTCAGGATGACTTTACCTGTACCTGCATTGATGGTGGTTCCACCTGCATAGGTGTTGGCTTGATCCAGCGTGAGTGTGCCTGCACCTTCTTGTGCAACAACGCCTGATCCGCTGATGAGGCCTGACTGGGTTACTGCATCACTTCTGTTGTATGCAAGTGTTGCATTGTTGATGATAGCACCTGCAACGCTACCGCTTGTTCCGCCATTACCCAGTTGTAGTTTACCTGCACTGATGGTCGTTCCACCTGTATGTGTATTGTTGCCTGTTAGGGTTAATGTGCCTGCACCTGCTTGCGTTAAGCTACCTGTACCGCTGATAACTTTGCCATAAGTTGCAGCGTCGATACGGTTGAATTGAACTTGCCCGCTATTGGCAATGTCACCTGCGTAGCTACCGCTTGTAGCACCTGCACCAATGGCCAGTACTGCACCATTATTAACAGTGGTTGAGCCAGAATATGTATTGTTACCAGTTAGGGTTGTTGTGCCTGTTGCCAAGTTAAGGTTACCAGCAGTACCTGTAATGACACCAGCAAAATTACTGCCGCCAGTTGTAATACCTAGAGTACCTCCCCCCACACTAAGTGTACCAACACCTGAGAGTTTACCAATGTTTTGTGTTTTACCATTCACATTGGTTGTAGCACCAGCTGTAATGGCAAGCTCTGAGGTTTGACCCAGTGCACTGTTGCTGCCCAATACCAAAGTACCGCCGCTGACAGTAGTGTTACCTGTGTAGTTGTTGTTAACGTTGTTCAGTGTGATTGTTTGATCACTTGAAGAGCTACCATCAACGTCCAAACTCCCTGAGCCTGTTAATTGAGCAGACAAACTGGCACTTTGAGTTGAAGCCCCAGCGTCAGGCTTAAGGTGTAATGTCTGACCGTTGATGATGTCAAGTTTGGTTAACCCATAAGAAACATATAAGCCATTGCCTGTACCTGTTGAGAGGTTAAAGCCATAGCTTCCTGTTGCAACTTGTGTACCGCCTTCTTTGATGGCTATATCTTGTTGGCTACCCAATGCGTTTCCAGCATGATCTTGAAGGCTCACAGCAGAGGCGCTACCAGATACGCTACCAGCGTTGATGAGTGTAATTAAGCCCGTATTGTCATCTTGAGCCAGTATGTTAGTACCTGCTGATGGGTTGTCAAAGCCACCTGTTGGCGCATCAATTTGTACAGCACCGCCCTCAAGGGTCAGTGTGCCTGTTGTGATGGTGCCTGTGGGTGTACTTGGTGGCACTTGGCCGTTGAACACAAGTGTTCCACCACCAATGGTCAGGTTGCCTATATTCTGTGAACCCGCCCCTACAGTGGTGACGTTATCTGCAGCCACTTTAAGAGTTGCGTTTTTAAGCGCAGTTGTGTTGGTGCCTGAGAGGTTAAATTTACCCATACCCAATTGTGCTGTACCTGTAAATGCATCGCCGGCAGAAGCAGCAAAGTTAAATGTGTCTGTCGCGGCATCCATTTCAGCGTTGAGAATACCAGCCCCTGTAAGTACGTTTACAAAACTGTAGCCAGATATGTCGTTGATGTTCAGTTGACCATCAATGTTAACTGACCCGCTACCTAAATGAACATCTTCAGAGATTGTTACACTGCCATCAATATCCCAAGCGCCTGCATAAGCACTGTTGTTAGCAAAAATTGCGACATCATTACCTGTAACTTGTATAGAACCAGCACCCGTCAATGTGTTACTCAAGGTATCATCATCAAAGCTGACCAATAGCTCACTGTTATTCTCAATATCTGAAGAGCCGGCACTATCGGCAGCTTCCATAATCACTTTACCAGCATTAATGGTCAGCCCACCGCTGAAACTATTTCCTTCAGTCAAAGTCAATGTGCCTGTTCCATCTTGAACGACAATCCCGCTACCGTCAATTGCACCAGAGTTTGTGTTATTGGAGCTTTGCTTGTAGATTAATGTGCTGTTATTAAAGATGTCACCGGTGATTGAACCTGCTGTACCACCGTTACCAATTTGCAGTGTGCCTCCGTGGATATTGGTACCACCTGTGTAATTATTGCTTCCCGTCAGTATTGTTGTACCGGTACCTCTTTGGTCAACACTGCCTGCACCAGTAATGATGGCAGAATGAATTAACTCATTACTGCGGTTGAACTCAACGGTTGCGGAGGCAGTTGTGCTGATGTTACCCGCATAACTTCCTGTTGTACCACCATTACCAATATGCAAAGAACCATCTGTAACAGTTGTTGTACCTGTGAAGGTATTGTTTCCTGTCAAAACAAGACTACTACTTTGCACGTCAACTGTACCAGTGCTGCCAGCAATGACACCACCAAAGCTTCCACCACTTTCAATGCTCAAGGTACCGCCACCGATGTTCAAATTACCGTTACCTCCAAGCTCACCAATGGTCTGAGTTTTACCATTCAAGTTTGTGGTCGCACCTGCTGCAATTTCTAACTGACCTGTGTTACCCAGTGCATTATTGCTGCCGAGCTCTAAAATACCGCCACTGACCAAGGTACTACCTGTATAGTCATTAGCGCTGTTTGTCAGTGTAATTTTATTGCTTGCATTGATTTCTAAGTCACCATCACCCGTCAGCTTTGCGGTTAAAGTGTCAGCGCCATTAGGAGTACCTGCATCACCATCTAACAGCAATGTTTGTCCAGACTGGAGATCAAGCGCTGTGAGCCTATAGGTCACATTTAATCCGTTGCTAACAGCCTCTAAACCGTAAGTGTAAGAACCAATAGCAACCGTAAAACCGCCTTGGACAATGTTCGTATTAGATGCAGCAATCGGAGTGCCTGCAGAGTCTACAAGCCTAATATTGCTAGTGTCACCATTAACAAGAGCAGCCTTAATCAACTGTGCAAAACTACCATCATCTTGCACCAATAAAGAGCCACCTGTAGAAGCAAGAGCTGAAGCATTGAGCTCAATATCACCACTCCCCAAAGTCAGCTTATTGGTGTTAATGATATCAGTGCCCGGTATTGCATAAACCAGTTTTCCACCATTCATGTGGAAGTTACCGATGGTTTGTTGACCAGCCCCCACTGTTGTCGTGTTACCTGCACCAATTTCTAAAGTTGCATTAGCTAAGACCGCTGTATTATTGCCTGCAAGAGAAAATTTACTTTGCCCCAGTTTTAAGGTTCCGCCAAAGCCAGTACCCGCTGTCGCGGCAAAGTCAAACGCATTTGTATTGTTCCCTGTCGTTGCATTGATGGTGCCTGCCCCGGTCAACACATTTGCAAAACTATAACCAGTCGCTGAGTTAATGTTTAAAGTGCCATCAAGCGCAACAGCACCTGTACCCAAGTTTGTTGCTTGTGTTACGGTTGCTGTGCCATCAATGTCCCATGCGCCCGTGAAGCTTACATTGTTACCTGTTAAAGCAACAGTTGCACCATTTTTAACGTGTGCTGTACCTGTGCCCTGTACAGCATTTGCAAAGTTACCACTGAATGCACTGTCAAATATCAGTGAGCTGGTCGCATCTGTGCCAATGGTAGCCGTTGTAGCAATATTACTTGCACTCACTAATGTAATATTCGAATTGATCAGATTGACAGCTGAAAAAGTATTAATTTGTTCTGTCGCACCTACTCTATAAGTTGAAGCATTGAAATTTAATGTGTTATTACCACTACCCGCATTAATCGCACGGAAATAGTCACTCGCTGTTCCAGTCAGGTTATTCAGATTGAAAATATCATTATCACTACCAGTTATAATAGATGCTGATGCGTTAATGACCGCACCCTCATTAATGTTAACTGTATTGATACCATCACCTAAATTGATGGTACCATTGCTAACAGAGGATGCATCAAGGGTAAGAATATCATTGCCAGCCCCTGTTGTTAAAGTTCCATTGAGCGTACCGTTATTGGTGATTGTATTCGCAGCGTTGCTACTGAAAGTAACGGCACCGTTAATCGTACCTTGGTTTACAAGTGTTTTACCTGCAGTGCCATCAAATTTAATGGCTGTACCTGTGTTTGCATTGAGTTGAGCATTAGCACCAATGGTTGTGATGTTGCTGCCCCCATCGTTCACAACCAAAGCCACACCATTTGAATTGGTGACATTCACCTTTAAGTTAGCTGTGCTTAAATCAACCCCACCACCAGTGGTATTGATGCCCACACCAGCACCTGTAATATTAAGATCAAGTGCTGCAGGACTCCAGCTGTTCAAGGCTGTGTTAACAATAGAAATAGCTGAGCCAGTTCCTGTCACATCTATAGAGTTTCTACCCGTACCAATGTCTGCAAAATTAACGTTGGTGATGTTGTCAAAGCCAACGCCATTCACAATCTCGATCTTAGTATTGGTTAAGGTTAGATTTGCAGCATTGGCTTTTGTAATAGCTTTCCCTGTACCTGCAACTTTGATTGTCGCATTAGCAATTTTATGGGTGCCTGTATTGGTGGAGCCAATGGCAATACCATTGGCTGCCCCTGTGGCATTGATTGTGCCACCGGTCAAATCCAGATTCAATTTATCTGTCGCCGCAGTACCTGAACCAACCCCAATACCTTTTCCTGAGCCTGAGACATTAATGACCCCACCCGTATTATCTACTTTAAAAGTACTGCCGTCAGCTGAGAGCAAAGAGATACCAACTCCAGTCGCATCAATAACACCCTCATTTTTTATGATGGTTTCTTTGGGTGCCAGTGCATTTTGACGATAGACATGAATCCCAGTATCAGCTGTAATATGACCCGCATTTCTAATATAAATATTACTCAAGCCAGTTGTTTTCTCAACAGCAATACCAGTTACGGATGCTTTTATAATTGAGTTTTTACCCAGGTTGAACACAACATCTGTATTACCTGTACGCCCATTAGAAATCCCTGTTGTACTCGTTGTATAGTTATCAACACCATTTGCGTAAGTTCCACCGTTATACGTTTGCTGAAGCTTAATGTTTGCGCCAGCACCAAACGTTTCAGTAGCAGAGTCATAAGTACCAATACTCAAGCCCCTATTCGTAATGGTGCCACTGAGCACGTTTTGACCCGCAATCAGTTCAAGCGTTGCACCGTCCTCAAAAGTATAAGTAAATGCATGAACACCTGTATTGGTAATGTTTGTTACAGCTGTACGATGAATTAAAACATCAGCCCCGGCATCAAACTGCATGGTCGCAGTATTAGTAGGTGCGCTAGCATTTTGAAATGAAATAGACATATTGGTTTGTTTTACATGATATTTGCCTGTGAACTTAACCTTGTTCACTTCTGCAATTTCTTGTCGTGCAACATCAGCAACCGTACCCATATTCCCAAAAACCAATGTTGCTTGACTATAATCACCACTGGTGCCCATAAACCCATGTTGTGATGCATTAAAGGAATCAATGTCGTTATAAATAATCTCAAGCGGGCTGGCATCCGTAACACCAACGATATGCACCATGCTATAGAAGTTAGTGGTATAGACCTCAGTCATGTTCTGGATGGTTAATGCACCAGTTGTATTATTGTTAATCCGCAAACCATTGGCATCACCTGAGTTAACCCTTAAGCCATACTGCCCCTGCCCATCAATGACCATATTGATATTACCGCCACTAGGAACAGTTACTACCCCTGTAATAACAATATTAGCGCCCAATACAATATTTGTATCTCCACGCTCAACAGCAGTTTTAAACTCAGCATAGGTCGTAACAGGTGCAGCATACGCACCAGAAGATATTGCCAATAGTGCAAAGAGTGGTAACCCAGTTTTCAGCAATGAGTGCTTACTCTTCGTCCGTGTTCGAGAGCACGCGCTCCCTTTTGACTTGCCTTTTGCCAGCTCGTTTACGGCAACCCAAGTATTGAGGGCGGAGTTCCAAATGACTTTATATATTGTATTCATAGTATGTAACTGTATAAATAAAAGGAGGTAAAAGTTATTCTCATATGCATACAAGCCCATTAATAACGAGTATTGTTAGCGAGAAACCCAAATAATCTTTATATCAATAAAAACTTTAAAATAGATTTAATTTAAATTCAATATTATTTAGTTGTGCTGTCAAAGTTCTGTGACGTTATGAGTGTTTGTTACTCATCTTGCAGATGCCACATCTTTCATTTTGAGCTTCTTATTATTTTATTGAAAATCGTGTTTTATAGCTTGTTAGCTTACTTACAATATACAAGCTCGCTTTATTCTGAATAGCCCAGATCAAGGACACTTTAAGTACTGCCTTAGTTAATGATAAACAAGCACTTACAACGATAAACCACTGCAGTGTAGCATACCTTAACCAAATCCAAGAAAATAAGAATCTAGATATGTGACTTTTTACATCTTTTTAGAGATTGGAGCATTCAGTTATCATTTTTTGTTGCAAAAAAACTAACTGCATGTAAACACAGTCTAGTCATCAGAAACACTCCCCTCCTCTCTTTTGTTTTAATAAATCGACATCATAACTTGCAGCAATATCATTGTTATTTTATGCGCACTTTAACGTTCTCATTCAAGTCAATTTTGAGCATTAAAGCATTTACCACTACAAAAACTCAATTAAATAGAGTCAAATTTCCAGAGTAATTTGAAGTAATTTCAAATAAACAAATCTATTTGTGCAAAAAAAGCATAAGTGTTTTTATCATTGTGCATAAGCCAACGCTTTTAATTCAATATATTTAATGCAATAATCAAAAACATCTATTTTTACAGTTTTGAAAGGTTGAATGCCTCATGATTATTGACTTTAATGAAATTATTGATCGAACAAAAACAGGTTCAATGAAGTGGTCTTCTCCTGAACTTTTCCTTCCCCCTGAACAGGCTGCGGCTAAACCATTGCCGCTTTGGGTTGCAGACATGGATTTTCGCTCACCTGTAGAGGTGATTGATGCAGTCAAAAAAGCCATGGAAAATGACATTATTGGTTATGCATTACCAACAGAGCGTTACTTTAAAGCCGTATGTGGATGGCAGAAAAAGCACTTTGACTGGGATGCAAAAGCTGAATGGATTGTACAAACACCAGGGGTTGTAACAGCTCTTAACATTGCGATTCAAGCATTTACGAAACCCGGTGACTCTGTACTCATCCAACCTCCTGTTTATGTGCATTTCCATGAAGATGTTAAGGCAAATGAGAGGCGCGTTGTCAGTGCTCCAATGCAGTTAGATGAAAATGGCAAATATCATTTTGATCCTGTGAAGTTTGAAGCAGCAATTGAGAAAGATACCAAAATTTTTATTTTGTGTAACCCTCACAATCCTACTGGCAATGTTTGGTCTGAAAAAGACTTGAGAGCCATGGGAGAGATTTGCAAACGACATAATGTGCTCGTGATTTCAGATGAGATCCATGAAGACCTTATTTTTAATACAAATGTAAAACATATTCCTTTTGCCAAACTGGGTGATGAGTTTGCAAATAATGCATTGGTTTGTACAGCACCGAGCAAAACATTCAACATTGCAGGTATGCAGGTTTCTAATATTTTCATTCCAAACCCTGAAATTAGAGCTCAATTTACCAATCAAGCTCAAAAAAATGGGATTAACTTGCTTAACTATTTGGGCATGATTGCTTGTGAAGCAGCCTACTCACAAGGTGAGGTTTGGTTAGATGCTGTGCTAAAACACATCAAGAGCAATCATGAGTATCTAGCATCAGAGCTAAAAACACACTTACCACAGCTTAAATTGACTCCAACGGATGCCTTGTATTTGGCATGGGTTGATTTCCGCTCTTTAAATTTGCCAGCAGATGAGTTAATGGACTTTTTAGTCACAAAAGCGAAGGTATGGTTTGATGATGGTAGAAAGTTTGGTCCTGAAGGACATGGTTTCATGCGAGTGAATTTGGGTTGTACAAGAGATACGCTGGCAGAGGCTATCAACCGCCTTAAAGTGGCATTAGCTTCGTTATAAACAATTTATGACATAAATATAAATAAGGGGTATATATATGACGGTTGCAGCGATTCAATCAGATGTAGATCTTTATAAAAAGGTTCCTTTTACAAAATATGATATCGGCTGGGTTATTTTATGTATTGGAATGGCAATTGGTTCTGGCATTGTTTTTATGCCGGTTCAAATTGGTATTAAAGGGATATGGGTTTTTATAGCAGCGGTAATTATCTCTTACCCTGCAATTTATTGGTTGCAAGACTTGTACTTGAAAACGCTTTCTGAGTCTGAAACAGCAGAAGACTACACCAGCATTATTACGCAATATTTAGGTAAAAACTGGGGTGCACTGCTAGGTGTGGCTTACTTTTTAATGTTGCTGCATGGTATGTTCAGCTATTCTTTAGCAGTAACTTTTGACAGTGCGTCTTACCTCCAAACATTTGGAATAACTGAAGGGCTTTTATCAGATAATATTTGGTATGGTTTGATCATTTTTATTGTCTTGGTTTCAATTGCCTCGCAAGGTGAGCGCTTGTTGTTCAAGGTATCAGGCCCCATGGTTTTGGTGAAGTTTGGCATTATTTTTATGCTGGGCATTGTCATGGTACCTTATTGGAACTTTGATAACATCACAGCATTTCCTGAAATTTTACCCTTTATACGAGATGTGCTTTTAACGCTACCCTTCACTTTATTTTCTATTTTATTCGTGCAAATTTTAAGCCCCATGAATATTGCTTATAGAAAAGTGGAGTCTGATAAACGCATTGCGACATACAGGGCAGTACGTGCCAACCGAGTTGCTTACATTGTTTTGGCTGTTGTTGTTTTGTTCTTTGCGTTCTCGTTTACCTTCTCCATCAGCCATGAGCAGGCAGTTTCAGCCTTCGAGCAAAACGTTTCAGCTTTAGCACTTGCCGCACAGGTTATTCCAGGTAGCGTTGTAAGGGTGATGACATTCTTGCTCAATATTTTTGCAATTTTGACTGCGTTCTTGGGTATCTATCTTGGTTTCCAAGAAGCAATTAAAGGTATTATTGTGAATATGTTGAGTCGCTTTATGCCTGAGGAAAAAATCAACAAAACCGTTTTGCACTACGGTGTAACGGTTGGTGTCATCCTGAGCCTGTGGTTATGGGTTTCAACCAAGTTTTCAGTGCTGTTCTTTATGCAATTGGGCGCCCCTTTATTTGGCGTAGTTTCTTGCCTAATTCCTTGTCTTTTGGTTTACCGAGTGCCCGCACTGAATAAGTATAAAGGTCCGATCATTGGATTCATCGCCTTTTTTGGTGTGCTTTTATGTATATCTCCTTTCTTTAAGTTCTTTGAGTAAAAACCTTGTAA
Organism: Tachinus sp. AB-2021; assembly: GCA_030264575.1. NCBI lineage: Eukaryota > Metazoa > Arthropoda > Insecta > Coleoptera > Staphylinidae > Tachinus > Tachinus sp. AB-2021. The sequence goes on from JARJEC010113017.1 coordinate 9,359, forward strand.
AACATGAAGCACATAAAGCCCCTTCTCTCTGACAAGGGGCTTTATCATTTATCAAATGGTTCAACTGTGGTTGCTCAATAATAACTCCAGCAAGTTTCTTTTTTTTGCTTTTTTTAATCATGTTATGCTTACATCATTCTGTATGACACTTTGACCATGTAACTTACAGAAACTAAAATAACTCAATAAAAGCGCCTTCCTCTATCATACTGGTATTTCACTAATGACTCAAAAACCTACCTTGCCCTCACTCTCAACTCTGCCCTTAAGTGCCAATGCTGACCTTTTTAAGCATTTGGATACTTTTGTAAGGGTTGTTGATGCAGGTAGTTTTTCAGAAGCAGCAAGAAGATTGCAAGTAACGCCATCAGCGGTTAGCCGCAGCATCGCAAAACTAGAAACCCATGTCGGGGTTACGTTGATTAGGCGAACGACTCGAACCTTAATCATCACAGAACCAGGACAATTTTTGTATAAACAAGCGGCTCGCTTGTTGTCAGAACTGAATGATTCTCTTCAAAATACGAACAACCACCAATCTTATCCGCAGGGACAGCTTAAAATTACTTGCTCGTTCGCTTTTGCAACAACTCATTTGATGAACTTATTCATTGCGTATAAAAAAAACCATACAGAGGTGAACTTGCTGATTGATTTGAATGACCAGCTGGTGAACTTGAATGAGGTGGATATTGATCTGGCGCTGAGAATTTCTTACTCACCACCACAAAACTATGCAACTCGAAAAATTTGTCCAATCCATTGGGCTTATTGTGCCAGCCCAACTTATCTAAAGAAAAATGGGACACCGCAAACTTTAAAAGATTTGGAACAGCATGATTGTCTTGTTTACCCTCGTGTTTCTGATGCATGGCAGTATATAGATGAGAATGGTTGCCTAAAAGAGCTCAACATTAAAAATACCATACAAGCAAACAGCAGTGCTGTGCTGTTACAAGCAGCTTTGATGCATCAAGGTATTGTGTATTTGCCAACCTATGTCCTTGGGGACTATATTCACTCCGGTCTGCTTCAGCCTTTGTTGATGAATCAGCGCATTCATGTACATGATTATTTTTTATATGCGCTGTATTTTCCAAGTCGTTACCGTACACCTAAAGTGCGCACGTTCATTGATTTTATTTTGGGAAAAATATCTCCCATTCCGCCTTGGGATAAGTGGATGCAATAAATAGAATACATCGTTGACGTATAGAAAGAGCAAAAAGAGTAGATAGTACAAAGCATTTTTTGATTGATCTATACAAAGTCTGCCCTATTTGCCCTATTTGCCCTATTTGCCCTATTTGCCCTATTTGCCCTATTTGCCCTATTTGCCCTATTTGCCCTA
>JARJEC010113019.1:0-12445 GCA_030264575.1 Tachinus sp. AB-2021
ATGGTGACTATGGCGATGCTATCTATAACAAAAAATAAAAAATAAAAAATAAATTATATACATAAATACTACAAGTCCTGTGATAGTAACATTAAACATGAAAATAAAATTACTTTACGCAGAATTTAATAACACAATATGAAAGGTTATTTATTAATTTAACTAGAAAGTTGATTGATAATAAATAACAAATTTGATTACTTACCGTCATTAATAGTTTCTACAAAATAAGCTTTATTATTGACATAAACTAACAACACAACAATATAATATATCAATATAACAATATTACGTACACTTATTGCTTATATTTATTAAGATGCAAATGATATGGTTAATAATTTACGTAAAATTTGCGCAAATTATAATAAATTTTTGGAATGCTGCAGTATTTACGTATTATTTACATCACTATTTACATGTAAAAAACGTATTTAAATTAACGTTTTTTAAACATGTATTATGTTTTTTTTTTAATTATTTTTTTATAGTAAACCAACTTGCGTATAATTTATTTAAAAAAATATAATTTGCGTTTTTGCGTAAATTTTGTAACTTAAACATAAAATTTATATAGTGTATTTATTGTATAGTAACGTTACATTTGTAAACATATAAATGTATAAATAAAATGAGCAAAAGTTGTATTTTTTGTCAATTACATTTAATATGGCTTGAATATAATTTAATCCAACTTTTAACTTTTATTAAATATATTTAAAACGTATAAAATAATAAATATAAAATCACATATGTAAGTATAAAATCCATATAAAAACCCTACAAGTTTATAAAAGAATGCATAAACTGAGGTACTTTTAATTAATTTTGTGGCAAAGATTTTATAAATAATTTGAACAACTAAATCTATTCTAGAGATACGCTTCTTTGGACATGTTTTTTGCTCAAATTGTGTAAACAACTATGTTTATCTGTTGAATTTATTGTGAAAGATAACTTAATTATATTTTTAGTTTTATTTGAAATACATATGTAGTTTTATGCATTTGTTTATAAAGTTTACTTGATGTTCAACAGTTTCAATTCAATTCAATTCAATATATTTTCTATATAATTATGTATTTTATCTGTTTCTTTACTTTAGGCAAAGTGATTGCATAGAATTTTTTTTATATGTACCTTTCACTTATTCTTTTTTGTATTTGTTTAAATCAACTCAATTCTATCGGATCGGCAATGTATTGATGCGCGTTGAATGCAGTTATATTGAATTAGTTGTAGTATCAATATTCGACAAGACGAGTTGACCATGACTATCGAAAAACCGTAGTTTAATTTTTAATTCTGACTGTCGCTCTTTATGTTTTTAAAGGCGCAGAAACGAACAAACGCTATTGAAGACACTGTTTGAAAAATGTTTTAAAATAAATATCTTAGGCAATTCAAAATTCAACAACAAAAACGCAATTTTGAGCAACATACATATAAAAGACGATCAAGTAAAAGAGATTATAAGATCAATATTTAATATAAGAGGTTATTGTGGATTTTGTGGTAAACCCGTTATGCCATTTTCAATTTCTATAAATTTACCGAGATTTGCTAGAAATATGTAGAAAATAGTTAAAATTAGCAATATATATGTATATATGTATATATATATATATATATATATATATATATATATATATATATGGACTAGAGCGATATAGACATCATAGTTTTGTTTTCTTTATGTTTTATGTGATAACAGTGTATAGTAAAAGAATATGCGAATGTGTACAATGGTACAAGATGCATCCAAACAATGTTTAGACAAATATAAATAATATAAAAATAATGATAATAAATAAATAAATCAGCACTAACTAATTTGCAATCTGGATATAGTGAGAAAACTCATTAAGAATTAGCTAAATTTACAGACCTCAAAGATAATTTTGACAATATTTTTCCTATATCTGAAGATAAAAAAGTAGACTTTTGGGAGAATAATAAATTAAGGAACTAACTAGAAATAAAAAGTAAAAAGAAATAAGAGTGAAAATAACAGAAACAGTAAAGTGATAGCAATAAAAGAAAATAAACAAACTAGTATTTACATACAGTAAATATAATAGAGAAGGTTTGAAAGAAGATATTATATCAAAAAGATACACAGAATGACGCGACACACACTCTGTTAGTATATAGAACATAGAAATATAGTTAAGTTGAAGATCAGCTGCAAAATACATAAATTGAACAGCATATTTCTTTCTTTATATTTTTTATTTTATGAGAAAATGAATAGATAGTATTATTAAATAAACGAAAAAAAATATTTATTAAAATTTGTCATAATTTTTTTCTTAAATATGTTACAAAATACTCTTTATTAAAATATAAACGTCTTAATATTATTTATTTTTTAGTTTGTTATTTTAAGTTGCTGCTTACTTTATTGAAAGAAATCGATAATTTAGATCCAAGCAAAAAGTTTTATATAGAATTAAAAAAAATGTGTCAAAAATAAAAGAGTGACCATCAAACAATTTAAAAGAAGTAAAATAAAATATTTCTTGTTTGGATGGAAATACATTTTTGCACACAGAAGTGTGTGCCAGTCTGTTCCTGAATGGCGTACTCAATTTTCATATTTTATTCTAGTAAAGATATTTTTTTTAATTTATTTATTTTTTTTATGTAACATAACAAAAATAAAAATGTATTGTCTTATATAATAACAAATTATAATAACAATAAGTAAATTTGCTAATATATTTGTTGATGTAATATTTTTATTATTATTGTTATAAACTAGTTCATCGATTTTATTACAAATTATGATTAAAAGTTATAGATTGTTTCTAAATTCACTAATTGATATTGCATGATAAGGGCTTATAGAATTAGTGGTTTAATCTATTTACCGTGAGGGAAGGGAAATATATACTCATAAATACTGCTGGAAATGGGGGCTATTGCGGAGAAGTAATTAATATCGGAGGTGACTGTGTGTGTTAGTTTATAAACATTGTGCAGACAGTGGGCCTCTGGTAAACCTGGTAAACTGCTGAGTATAAATCACACCCTCTGTTTTACGCCACCCAGCGCCTCCGCCATGACTGTTCGCGGGGGATGATGATAATGGCGGTTAATACGCAGGCTAATCGTGATAACGAGGGGTTGGAACTTCTATGATTTAATAACATGTTGTAAAATAAGCGTGCTGCTATTAAATTAAATTTATATGCAATCAGTGTATAAATATTTCAATAATTTATCGAATCGTTTCCCAATTTATCGAAACAATGTTTGCCGCAACATGATTTATAGTGATTGCTTTATATTGTTTGTTGAAATTTACAAATGTACCATACTTTTTAATACTTTCAGTATATAATTATCGTTTTAGATAAAATATATTTTCATTTATTTGTTTGTAATTTCTTCTTTATAATAAACCAGCTGAGAGATTTCATAAATGTATACAAATCAATTATGTAAATTTTATGCTTCTACACTGATTGAAAAGTAACATTAAACTAATATTATATTAATATTTTAGATTATATCAAAACCCGTCACAAATATTATTATATTTATAAGGATTGATATCATACGACTAAACTAAGTAATAAATATTACATAAAAACAAGATTATTATTATACTTCTATAATAATAACTAATAAATAATTGGTTCACAAATAATCAAAATATATTAAGCTTAATTTAATTAAATTAGTTATTTATTAAATTATAATTAATGCACTTTTAGAATTAAATAGACAAGAATATGTGAAATAAAGCAAATAAAAAATAATTTACAAACAAAACCAAAACGTCGTGATTTATGTACGGTTTAATACAAGACCGCCGTTGAGAATATAATAACTAATTATCTATTAGACACGAATACAGTTATAAATTTATTAAGCTGTGAAATATTCATAAAGTTATTCCGAAAGTGTTTTTCAAACATTATGTTTTCAGATGGAACCTTTGACCTCGTCGTCGATTATTCACGTTGGACGGATTGCTTTATTGCGGGTGTCAATAAAAATTCAATAAAAATCTCACGTTTTCGGTAATTTGACTTAGAATAAAGTGATATTAATACCTTGTCCTCTACATCGATATGTTTATTTCCCTATTTTGCTTATTTTTTTACATTGCGACTTATTTTGGTTGTAATAAAATTTGCTATTAAATATGTTTTTTTCTAATAAAATTAAGCTACTTAAATTTATTTGTGTTATTATATGTCATGGCACTATTTTGTGTATATTTAAATATGAGGTAAATATGTAGTTTGCATTAGTAATACAAAGTAAGTAATACTTTCTGTTAATTTTATGTTAATATCAATATTTTTGCACAACCACTGTTCAATAATCAATTTTAGTCCCTAATTTTTAGGAAGTAAACTAATTCTTTTACGAATATTACAAATAATAAATTTGTTTGTAATTTAGTTTACTATATGGAGCCTGAGATTAAATTTAGAATATTTATAATTATTAAATAATTACAATACCATTACTCCATGTAGTAATAAATCATTTGTTACTACATGGAGTAATGGCATTGTAATTATTTAATAATTATAAATATTCTAAATATAATTCTTATACTGTCTATTCAAAGAAGGACCAACCTACAACTTTTGTGAAATATAATTTTATTGTTTATTATTAATATATAGATTAGTATTACTAACGCCGCAAATAATAATTAAAGATTTTAAATATGCAGTTACTTGACAGTGGAACACACATATTATTTGATTTGGCGACCATTTAAAACATGACGATTGATTTTGCTTTTCCAAAACTATTTTAATTTTTTTTTTGTAAATACTAACTCGATTAATAAACCAGAGTAGCCATTCTGGTTTATTAATCGATATATTTATTTTCTTTGTATTTGTATGCATCCATCGTAAAATTGTCAGGTCGTGCAAACAAAATAATATAGAGTTCGGAAGTGAGTGTTTCTTTTTCTTTGTTTTTTTTTTGTAAAATTAATACAAAAAATTTGGCAAATATTATGGACCCCGCCCCGCCGTCTTCACATGTAGTAGTTTTGTCTCTTCTATAAAGTCTACGAGTTTTTACTAAACAATTTTCTTCAACTCTTCTTGGGTTATATGATGCTTGTCTACGTGAACTTTAAGTATTTTATGTTGGTCTTGTTAGGAATAATCTTCTGTAATTCATTTCTCGATAGCTTTTCTAGAGCTTGTGTGCTTCTTGACAGTTTGTTTTGAAACTGTCGAATTTTATCATTTGATGTAACTATTCAGTTGAAATATTGACAAATGTTTATAAAATTGAACAAGTTAATATACAATTGGTACAATTATCATTATTTTTATATAAAATATATTTGTATTTATTTTATATAAATTAGATGACCATAATTAGAATAGGTCATAATCAACATAAAAAAGCTTAATAAACTTTAATGAAATCATCAATAACATTGGTTATAAAACATCAGGTACTACAAAAATAAATAGACATAACATTAGTTTATTGTGAATAAAATTAATTTTATTTAATAGCTTCTGCCAAAAAAAAATAGTTGAGGTGCGGAAAAGTGGTTATAAAATACAAGTATTTCTATTTTTATGCGTGTCCTTTTTTGCCTCGACATTAATATGTATGCCATCATTTGAATAATATTTGAGCTGAACAATGGAAATGTCAAATTATTTCATTTTTATTCAAATTCGTTAAATGTTCTCACGAAGACATGGTTATTTCATATAATTAAAGGTGTGTTTACATAGTTTCGTAATAGTAGTATTAATTATTGTAATATTTTGTCACCATTGAATAATTTATTAGATTTTTTTATTACTTAATTAAAATCAAAATACTGAACAGACTAAATAATATAATTTGAATCGATGAATACATTTTAACGCAACTATTAATCAATATTATAATAATAAATTTAAATTTAGTTTATTTTGTGATTTATGAGAATTTATTATATAACATATTTTAACATGCAGTTTATTTTTATTAATTCCAAATCGTTGCATTGTTGCTGTAAAATTACATACAATTAACATTGATATTACAAAATACTACAGATCTTTTTCACTTCGATTAAGCACATGAAATATTGCCTTCAAGTCTACCAATTAATATTAATTAATTAATATCAAAGATTTATGTATCGCAAAAACACGACAGCGGACAAATAATTGTAATAAATAAATGATTAATATCGCGTCGAACGTTCGATATTTATTCTTGTCTGCAATGTTCTTTTTGTAAGCACATTCCCCGATTCCTGATTCGGTTTTAAAAACTGATTTTTTCGTCTAATCTGCATTAATTTAGTCTATTATTGTATAATAAATGTCGGATGGATCTAATTCTCTTTCCACGGCGAGGTATTTATTTGTAAATCGTAATAAATTGGCCATTAGCAGGACAATAGTAAACGACGTGTTGTGATTGTACGTGTGTGAGTGCGACTGTCATTGACGTGCGGCCACCCAAGTCGAGACTCGCCAGAATATTTGTCAATGGCACGCCGCCCCAAGAGCCCCCCAGAGTGCCCTACTCACACCCCACTACCGCCGCTACTGGGCTGCATATCTTAAATGCCTTTTGTATCCGACCGAGTCCAGCATTAAGCAATCTATATGTCTTACGTTTTCTTCCTTTATGTTATGGACAAGATTAAATATCACCTTTTTTGGTATTTTGCCAGCAATTTTATTGCAATTCTTATACCTCTTATTACCATATATCTTATTTTTATCGGGATAGAGCATTAATACTTGTGAAATATGAAATGTGCGGCATGAATTTATTATAACAGTATCATATATCTTATCATATTCATATCTTTATATCAGATTCGACAAATTATATTTATTTGAAAATGCCATGGCTTTTGATGACATTTCAAATTCATTCTAAGCATTGCAAGATATTCGGTAGCAAAAACAGTTTATAACAAAAACAATACAATTTATTAAATTGTGCATGTTCTACATACATACAATAAGTGTTTCATAATATTATTAATCTCAACTGAAATACTTGAAAAATACAATTTAGATGTTTTTAGTTTGAAATTTTCGACAGAAAATCTTAAAATTATAGAAATATAGAACTTTTTTATAAATTTTATTTCACAACAATACAACCAACATAGCGTGTCGTATGGAAAGTATTTACGCGCAACAATAGAAAAGGACGCAAAACACCAGAGAAGTCTGCAGTATGCTCAGAGACAAAACCAGCGCTGGTTTTGTCTCTGAGCATAGTGCATACTCTGGACCTATCTCGTGTTATGCGACGTTCTCTATCGTTGCGCAAAAACGCCTTAGATAAGCCACGCTCTGTTGGTTGAAGAAATTGGAAGGAATATTGTACTAAACAATTTATAAATCCACCTCTACTAATCATTTCAAAATAAATTTAATTAAAATTGATTTAGAAAATTGTTCACTTAAAACAAAAATATACTAGGTAGCCATCTGCTGATATTTCCATTTTGAGAATTTTTTACTAATGTATTTTTTTCCGGTTAAAAATGTTAAAAAATTCTACTATTCCATTTATTAATTTAGTTTGAGAATTACGTATGTCCTTGTTGTTACTGTCTTACGCAATTAACGTGTAACAAAAATTTGTGATAAAATAAAATGTTGATTATAATGTAGCAATTACATTAAACTATTACCAAGTATTATGTTATCATCATTATTAATGGCATAAAATGATTTGAACAAATTTCATAAGTACCGCCTATAGATTTCAATTTTTTTTTCTTATTTGCAGCGTCGATAGCTATGGTCATTGACTGCTCCTTTATTTTAAATAATACTAGTCCCAGGTTTAGCCTAGGAACGGATGACACATAACACTTTAAAACATAATAAATAAATATGTAACAATAAACTAGTATTACAGACAGATAAAACTTACATCTAATATCACAGATGACACCGGAGTTGTAAATACTCCGGTGCCAGAAACTGACCTAATATCACAAAAAAAAATTAAAAACTAGTATCACAGATTGAACCGGAGTTGTAAACGCCCCGGTGCTTAAACCTAACTTAATATCACAGAAAACTTAAAAACTAATATTACAGATGCACCGGAGTTGTAAATACTCCGGTGCTAGTACCTATCATAATATCTTAGATGACACCGAAGCTGCAAGAGATTCCAGTGCCAGAACCTAAATTAATATCAGAAATTAAACATATATAAAACGTTACAATAACAAATGTAAGAACTAATGAATAAATTAACAGTAAAAGGTTAAAACAAAACAAAAAGAATAGATTGTGGTTACACTTATATTTTCTTCAGGAGTCCTGTGTCTTGCAAGGAATTGAGACATTTTGCCGGTAGATCTTACAAGAAGAGAGGATTCTCTTCTTGTAAGATCTACCGGCAAAATCCAAGGTGTCACGGAGAGCTTTATGTTCTTTAATTTACTCTTGAAGCCGTCCACTGCAGTTGCCACTCCTTAATGACTTTTGTGATTATGAATAATTTAAGATCATTGGGCCTTACGGAAATGTCGTCCGCATGATCCGCATCAGCCGCTCGATGGGCAGCGACCAACCTGTGATTGGACATTTCACATTAGCGCAGAGCTTGATATATCACGTATAGATCGGTGGTATATACTCTGGCGGACTTGTGTAGCAACCAGTAGTATGTTGCGCCCTCGGCAAATAAGGCGCTGCCAAACCCCGCGGCCTGTTCTCAAAAAGTCGAAAAACATTTCCTAAAGACAGCGGGGCAAATGTCGCGTTTCCTAAGTGATGTTAGGTCCATGCGTGTCCCGACCCTTAAAAAAGCCATCGAGGAACTTCTCAAATACCCTTGGAAGATCTATGTACATAGATTGGACGCTCGGACGCACTCCCGCCTCTTTACGGTACGTTTGCGTCTGTATTTCATTTGCGGCACTCTATTGTGAGTGAAAAGTTGTTGGTTTATGTGTCTCTTCTTTGCACGTGTCGCGGCTCTGCACTCTAGTACAAAACAATTGCAACGCGCAGTTAGCGGAGAAACACCCGACTAGTGAGTCGGGTATTTCTCCACTAACTCGGTTTGGGACTCAACCGGAAGGCTCCAGTGGCGTATCTTATCCCTGTATGGTGAATGGCGTCTAGTGCTTTCAAGCGGGACTTATGAGCAGATGATTATACCGTGCAACCGTAATCGATTCTTGGTAGTACCAGGGCCTTGTACAGCCGCAGCACCTCACTCTGCGCTTCCCATTTGATGCTGGCGAAGCACTTTATAACTTTGAATACTTTTTTGCAAATGCGTGACCATGTATGTGTGCTCGAAAGGTCAGAGATCTATCAAACACTAGCCCTAAGAAACGGACGGTTTTGACGCATGAAATTATGTTGCCCTGCAGATAAGATAAGTTTTTGTCGATTAAAAACGAGAACCTCTCAATTTAGCGAACCAGGTCACCATGTTTATAGTGGTCTGAAGTTGACGTGCTATAGCAGGTTTTAAATCACCTGCCAAGCAGACCACCACATCGTCGACAAATTGAGATTTTTTCGCAGAGGTAACCACTGAACTGGCAACATCGTTGACCGCTACATTAAACAGGATGACGCTAAACGGCGATACAATGACACAACAAAAGAGAGATAGATAGATAGTAAGTCAGTCCCCAACCCTGTAAAGTTTGAAGAATTCTGTACTTCCAAGTCATGTCGTGCGCCTCGGAATTCTCCAACTGGGACAGCTGGTTAACAGTACTTCTGAAACTTCTGAACTTCTGAAACCCGCTTGGTGTTTAACGAGGACACCGCGAATCTCCAGGACCCACACCAAGTGGTTATTAACCATCTTCTCCAGTACTATACCGAAGCAGCAGTTAAAGATTGGTCGGTAGCTATTTGTATCGTTTGGGTCTTTGACTCTTTCAGTATCGAAAGGATTATCATTACCTTCCACAAAGCAGGATAAACACCCCGTTCCCATATCATGTTCTAAATGTCCAACAACCGTTCACTCATACGAGAAGGTAGTAGTTGAAAAGAGGGAGTTATAAAACAACAAAAGGCAAAAACTCATCGGAAAAGAAACCTCTCGATCGGCTTTATTTCGGAAGAAATTTTTCTTGTAGTTTTGAGAGCTACTTGAACGACACGCGTCTGTAACACGTTGCCCTTCTAAATTGGCCTGAATTTCCCAACAGAATAGTTAAGGAAATCTCTGCAAAATACAATTTCCTTACTGCTGTTGAGGGTTTTATGGCCCGATATTATCACCTTGAACTCTTTTAATCGGGTTACCTTTTGCAACCGTTGTGACTGAGCCCGAAAAACAGTTTCCACCAAACGTCTATTTTTAATTTTTTAAAATTAATTCACGTTCACCAATCAAACCATATAACACTTTCTGTATAAAAAGGGGTTAACTTTTTCAAAGTTGCTCTCTTCCTTAGATACCAGCATGTACCGAAGAATAACTTCAGCCGTCATGCTGTTTGGTTGTACGATTTTTTTAGAGAAAAATGCATGTCCATTTTCTGGCAGACTTAGGTTCTTCAACGGTGATCTAATTGAGAAGTGCAAAAGAAGACAAAGGAACCGAGCTATTTTGGGGTGAGAGATTGGATTGGGATGGAAGTGCAGTAATAGAGAACCAGGAGTGGATTTTTGAGTGCAATCTAGCTTTACTCTTTTAGAGCTATAACTTATTATACCTTTTAGTTATAACTTATAACAGCTTTGCCCAAACAATGCTTGAGCACGCATCTATTGTATAGTGACCAGGCCTAGTCTCACTCTGGTTAAATTTGTTTTGACCTGCAGATAGTAATTTTCTAATTATATCTCGTGCACAAATTCTACGTTATAAAAAAAAGCAAAAATTAGAATAAAAAAACGTTAATTTAAATACATCTTTTTTACATATAAGTAGTTATGTAAATAACGTAATGTAAATGTAAATTTTGCAACGTTAAAATAAGATATTATAATTTGCGTAAATTTGACGTAAATTATTAATTTTATTATTTGCATCTTACTAAATATATACAATGAGTGTACGTAGTCTCTGTGTTATTATTTCATATCAATGTTCAAGCTCATTTTAAATGAACTATGAATGTCGAGACTGCATGGTAAGTAACCAAATTTGTTATATATTATCAAACTACTATTTAGTTTCACTATTTATTTGCATATTGAAATTGTGCATATTTACACTTTTTGTTAGATACGTCCAGATACATAACCTCTCAGATTGTGCTATTAAGGGCAATGTGAAACAACTTTATAATGTTTAATGTTGTCACTGTTACATACTTTGTCTTTATTATGTATATAATTTATTGAAATAATTAATCAACAAACATGCGTAAATAATAGTGTTATGTGGGTATGAAGACAAAATGACAATCCAACAGAACCAACATAAAATACCTAAAAGGAAATATTATTTATATATGAGTCAAATCAAACTGCAAAGAATTACAGTACTGATTACGGAATATTATGGTCTTAACAAACATATGCATACATTGTTCATACAAAACGATCCACTATGCCCCGATTGCTTGATGGACGCTCTGCAGATGCAAATTATATAACATGCAGCACAGAGTTCCCGTTGGTAAGTATATGCTAATTCAAAACGAGTTGAAGATGTTAGAAGAAAACACAGAACTGCTGAAGGCCAAAGACATTGGAACTATACAATATGACCATCAAGACCGCAGTGTAGTGACGCTTGGCAAACAACCTCATGAATAAAAAACTATTTCTAATAATTAATAATTATATAATTACTTGCTGCCATAGAAGAAATAAAGAAATAATGATAAAATGTAGTTCATTTGCTTCAACAAATGCACGTAAATCATTAGAATTGTACTGTTGTTCTCTTAATAAAACGCTATCATAAAGGTTAAGTGCAGAACGTTGTGGCGCAATCATGCCAAGTTGAGTGAGTGTTTTATTGTTGATAATTAAGCATATGTCTTCGATTTTGATCAGAGCTTAATTGCAAATGTGGACACATCGCTGCCTTTGTCGAGGTATTTGCATCTATACTTGATGGATGAATTTTTAGTTAGTTTTGATGTAACTAATATGTTTAGTAAAATTCCTCGTATAGAATGTATATCTCTATTAAATATAAACAAAAAATCAAATGAAATTATTACATTTTTTGAAATTTTCATTGAACAAAATAATAATGTTTACAAAATGATGGTTTACCAATGGGTAGCCCTATTTCACCACTTTTAGCAAATATATTTATGGATGATTTAGAAAATAAAATAATAAAATCTAAATTTAAACATTTTATTAAATGTTGCTATAGATATATAGACGATAAAAACATGTTATAAAGGAGATGAAAATGATTTAAATGTATTTTTGGATTACAACTCTACATTCAAATGTAAAATTTTTATTAAAAAAAGAAAATAAAACATCTATAAATTTTTTAGACTAAAGTTAAAGTAATA
>JARJEC010113034.1:0-16019 GCA_030264575.1 Tachinus sp. AB-2021
ATTGGTATCTCAATAGTCAATACTCATTGAAAAATTTTACATGTAAGAAGAAATAATTGTTCTTCTACCCTTCTGATATTATATTATCATACAATATATCCGACCAGAAAGACGATCCTTTCTACTAAGATGTAAAATTTTATAAATTAATTTAGTAAACTTATATTGAAAACATATTCACGAAAACATCAACGATAAAAAAATAAATTCTGAGCAAAAAATGTACATATAAGGTAAGGTTGATTTTTAAAATCTATAAATTTAAACAAGTATTATAAATCAATTCCAGATTATATAAAATAAAATCGAAGGAGATTTTTAGAAAGTTGGTTTCCTATAAGATTTTAAAATTTTATAGATTAGATGGTAATTAATTCTAACCACCTCTGATTAAAAAGTAGTTTACGCTTTACGATTTATTTATTTTTTATAAATTAAACAATTTTAACCTTTTACTTCAATACTGCACAAATGATAATAATAAAAATAAATAGTAAATTAAGACAATTGCTTGTAAGAAAAATATAAAAATACAGAAAACGATAACTAAAAATTGGGAAACATACATAAAAATATGTAATAATAAACCATTTCAAGCGAACATTTATATACAGCAGGGTATGTTCATAAAATACGACTCGTCCAATAAACTAAGGATCGATATGCAATAATTTCTGGGAACTTTATTTTTCTTCAAAATTCGAGTATTACGTTTCAATTTTCAAATATCATATATGATAAATGGATAAGGAACGGGGTTGAGAAACGTATGAGGATGTACGCAATACATAGAAAATAAGTAAGTGATCGTTATTAAATATTTATTTTGTATGAAAATTTAAAGTAAATAATTCCAACTAAAACTGTAAACAAAGCTATAAATTCTGTTCCATTCGAAGTTATTAAATATTTCTATTATCAAGATAACATAAAACAAAAGTGGATCAATAATGTCCCAATGTAATTCTATTACAGCAGACGCTCTAACTATATATGAAGATCAAAGAGCACAAAGAGATATCGAATAATAAACTTAAATCAATTAATAAGCCTGTATTAAATCTAATAATAAGTTAGTGAACTTACCCCGAACGCGGAAAACCTTTTCGTTCGACGGTGGTCGCTCCCTTGATTGAGGAGAACCTCCGATTTGGGCCTCGGGGGTTTTTTCGGTCGTAGAATAACTCGGGTCTCCTCCCTGATATCATCATCGAGGAGTTTGCTATCTGAAGAGACGGAAAGCTGTCTCTTTACCCTGTCGTGACCCGACATGTTGTTCCATTCTGTAACAAGAAAATAAAGATTTAAATTAGTTTCTCCCCAAGCAGGATAAACATTTTAATTTATTGAAGATTCAATTTGAGAAGATGTACATCCCCGATAGGGGGTGTAATAAATAAGTATGAAAAATTTAATTATATAAAATGAAAGTTTAAATTGATTAGAAAAGTTTACCCCAGAAGTGTACAAAATAATAGATTATGTTTGTGGGTTGCGAGAACTCTTTCATTACTTGCGTGGCAAATCCGGCGAATTCGTTCCAATTTGCTAGAGGCGCCAAACATAATCCATGGGTATTTTCACAAAAGCTCAAGAGACAAGTCAGTAATAACTCATTCTAGAAAAGTTTTGAATTGCTTCTACGGTACACCTTTAATCCCCACCAATAACATGTCACTCTTAATCAAGTTTCATATAATATTTGCTTTCCCTTTTTAACCAGGATCAATAGTTAGTTGCTTGAACATCTTGTGTTTATGAGCACATCAAGAAAGCTTTAAAGTTTTTTACTTTGTTTATAACTGCCTCCATATTTTAAAAAACTACCCACATAAAATCCATCTGTTTAAATTAACTCCCTACAAATCTCGTTTAACTAGGCGTTTCATTTGCGCTTGTGATAAATACCGTCGGAGTATTTCAACAACAAAAAGAAGCATTTGGGTTAAATTAAAAATGAATAATACATTTTTAAATAACAGGACAAAAATAAAAAGCTTTCGATAAAATTGCATAACTGTGGAAAATAATATTTAAACGCGTTACCAATCGAATGTAATAGATTATGTTTGAATTTTTCAATTTCACAAATTGAACCATCCACCTTTAATGGCATAATGGAAAAATAAAATCTGTTAAGTTTTTCCAGACTAATTTTAAAACAATTTGAGCAATTATTTTGAGATTATAAAATAAAATTTACATAATATTTCACCTGTAACAAGTAATATGCAAATGGAATTGTAACTTTGTAAAGTTAATGTCGTTATTTCTATGGGAGGTATGAATAATATTATAATAAAGTGGAAACGTACTGACCCATGATTTTGTTGGAAAATGTGGAACAATGTGGCTGCCGGGAGTGTGTTATTTTAGAAACTATAAGGCACTCGACTGGCAGAAATCTCTAAACAAAACTCTCAACGCAGAATATGAATTCATTTTATTTTTAAATACCACCCCTAACAGGAAAGAACGTGGGACAGCTGAGACAACAGGTTTATATACATAAATAATGCAGCTTGCAAACACTGTCTGAGATATAAATCTTACCAAACTTATATGGATTAATAAATAGTCCTCACTGAAAACAAGATAAGTTGCGGCTTAAACAAATATTTACGCAATACGTGCAACTTTTCGAACTAAGATCAATACTATATTATAAATATATTATTATCATCAATAAAAATAACATTACATTCATGTTGTAAAAATTATAACAAAAACTGCAATGTTGCATATAAAATTAAGTAAAATCTAAACCATACTTAATAGAATTTTCACGTATGACAAACCGTTGTATCGCCGAGATATGAATATGTGTAGTATAAAATACGTGCAGTAGTCGTTTTGGCACCAACTGAAAGATAAAATACATTATACATTTTTGAATGGTTTCCAACATATTGACCAGTAAAATAAAACATAATGTGTTTGAGCATTTAAATTACATTTAATATGCATATCTTACTTTTGCATTCTCAAGAGACGCGAGTTTTATAAAAACAGTAGTCAAATGTGTTTTCTGTGCAACTGTATGCGAAATTATTCTTTTGCGATCTCACACGGTCTGCTAAATCCAATTTTACGGCCACTATTAATAACGACCGCAAAACTGAAAGTAATTTTCTCATTACGCAACTACAAATTAAGCATTTCTAAAAATAAGTCTTTTTAAACCAAAATATTATTTTTTAACCAATATATGTATCTACGTTAAAATTATAAAAAAAGTTTGCATAAAATGTTTCTTATAGATTATTAATCGTGTGCACGCAACATTTTTTCCAAATGCAATGCTGGTTGAATTTAATGGAGTTATAATATGTGGCAAATATTAATTAACTTGACAAGTTCGATTTGTTTATTAATGAAGTTGCTGAACGCCAGATAAGTGTAAATTGCAATTTATACAATAAGTTCTAACTCGCCAAATATAGTTCGATACAAGTTTAAAATAGAAGAACAGTCAAAATAATAAATTATTTTATTTTATTAAGCAAATTAATTTTGAAAATTGCATAAGAAAATATTTAGTTGAATCTTATTACGTCCGTTACCTAATAATTCTCCTTTATTCTCAAAATTGCCAATTCGACACAAAAAAAAATTCACATTTGTTAAATGTTGCCTCAAAAATGATGAAAAGTTTGAATTCAGACCATAGACCAAATGTACACAATACTTCAACTGTGAAAATAGTAATTAAAAAATTAGGAAAAATTGGGTCGATTAATGATCTCAGACAATGAACAGGTGGTCGTACAAATCGTCCAAGCAAAAACCTTTGGTTTACCAAAATCTAAGTATTTGTAAACATTCATTCCGTACCATATTTTAGAAGAACTATGCAGTGTATTTAAAAAAGATTTACGTATTCGTACCTATAAAAATCAATTGATTTAAGAAATCAGACCTACAGACCATGCACAGCAAATTGGGTCTTTCAAGAAAATCATGTTCAGTGATGAGGTCCATTTTCATATTAATGGCATACAAGAAAAATTACCGAATTTGGGGTAAGGTAAAGAAATCCACAAGTGGATTCGTGAGAAAGGAATACATCCCAAACGTGACACTAGTGTTGATTTTAGACTGGTGTCATTAGATCAATTTTTCTAAAACGTTTCCGGAAATGCAAAAACAACATATATCATTACATATTTTTTGCCTCAATTTAAATTGGGAAGTAGACCACATTGATAACCTTTTTTTAGAGTTGTCCGATAAAGATATAGCTTCATATTTATTGTTGATGAGTTTTATTTTGAAGTATAAATAAATGCTCCTAATTTATTTGCCGATCGTGAGCCGCACAAAATACCGTTATTATTTCAAAATTTATAATTACAGGTTTTTATTTCAATAAAAAATTGTATTAATTTTTTGAATCCTTGTGCATATTTAATAAAATAATTGCCCGGCCATCACCAGTAATATCACGCAAATTGCAAAGTGTACTTTTAAATTGTATGATTTGAGTAGTTTCATTATTTCATACTTATTAAGCTATTTGCGTCATTGCAAATAACAAGTTCAATTATAACTTAATATGTATTGTTGCAAGCTCATTTTGTTAATTTCCAACCACATTCTGTTAAGTGATGTACTCCAGCATGTCTCAAATTAGTGCAATAAAGTGAAGCGCATTTGCCGCCGAACTAACTGCACCTAATTATCCCCACATAATTATTTTTGTTGAGCAAACAATTTTGTTTATAATTTAATTATTTATGCCTAGAATCGGTAATTAATTATAAGCGGTGTTAAAAATTACGTTATGAAGGAAATAGTGAAGAAAATGAGCTCTAATTTCATCGTACGGAATATTTCTTAGGGTGAAAATCTCATCACACATAATAGTAAAACGTAACGAGCAACTGAAGCTGTTAAGGTCTAAATTTCTACTGAAAGGTACGGAGCATTGAACACTGAAGAGGTAAAGAGCGTATATCCGACTAGTGGAAGTAACGCACCAATTAGCGCTATGTGTTGGGGGTCGATGTTGAAGTTATCGGAAGCAAAAAGGGCACACCATTTAGCGATGCATTAAATGCTCGACTGGATTATAGAAACTTTGATTCTGATGACGGCATTAATTCAAGTTAGCTGCGCGGTTTTTGCTATCCCCCATAACTCCACACTCAAAAGAATCTAAAGCCCGACCCATCAAAGGTTTGTCATTATAAATCATTTTAGGGGGCTAGTTAATTCAAGAGTATTGAGTGTACTTAATAGATAATTGGGCAAGCCTAAATAAATCTTATCTATTTGAAGTTAACCTGATTGTACGCAGCATGCTCTTTGATGAATATCGACGGGTGCATTGTACATAAAATTATTAATATGAGTATAACGTGGTAGAATTTTGTTGGTATAAATAGAAAATATTTGTTTTGATGAAAGCTTTATCAACATTTTACTTTGATCACGAAAGCATGGCATTCAACCAAAAATGTTACTGTACAAATATGATGAGGGAAACTTTCAACTGCTAATGAAAACACGCCGGGGAATGATTAATCAAATTTAAACAGCACATGAAAATGTTATTATTATTATTTATACATGAATGATCGCGTTTATAATTACTCCATGTTTGTTTGGGAGATGTTTTATTAATCCAAATCCTAAACTAACTTACTTTTACATTTGAGCAACGCACAAAGATAAATAAAAAGTGCACAATTTAATTGGAACATAAAAACAAACGCACTCACTCAAACAGTTACGGCACTCCGGGTGCAGATTATGCACGTGCTTTGTGGACTGCTATTTAAAAAAAAGCCCCCTAACAATTATGCAAATTTATTTATAAATTGGTCTTGATGGATTCCAGTAATAGCATGGTGAAATAGACATGAAACGTAGCACAAAACGCTACCGAATCGAATCTGTGAAGCCGACCTGGAGGAATTAAAACGTGTCCGTGTAATACATAAAAAGTCAATTTTAATAATCGTGCAATTAGCGTGCAGGGTTCAAATTGTTTAGTCAACACCCGCTCAAGCATTCCGAGAATGCGAATAACAAATCTAAATATAAATTTCCTACTGGCAATTAATAGCCGGGACAAAGAAACAGGCTTTAATTAATATTTGAAATATTAGTTGAAAGTCACGAACGCGACAGAACTTATGAATTGTGAGATTATGTTGGTATAATGCATTGAGGGTTATTTTGAGAGAAGCTGGTTAATCTAATCTTATATATCAAAGCAGTTTCTTAATTGTTTAATATGAATTGAAAGTTTACGACTAATATAGAGTATAATTATTTCTCAGTAGAAAATAACTGCGTCCTAAAAATTAATACGTATCAAATAATATAGGGTGTTAAAAATAATAGCCACTCTCTTTATTAGGTGTCTGCAAAGTTTAATTTAAAGAAAAAACAAATTTAACAAAATGATTGATAATATGATAATATATGATAATATCTACTAAATGCATAAAGTCAAGAATAATAAATAATGAAAATAATACACATACAGTTGAATGGTTCAAATTTATCAAACAGTATGTGAGTTGGAGAGAAACAGCGTGAAAGAAAAAGAACAAATTGTAATAACTGGCATAGTGTTACAATTATTAAATAAATATCAATTATAATTGATTGAAACTACATACAACAGTTTTTCTGAAAGTTTTTTGTACGCTGCAAGCTTTATGAATAGAAAATTTTATGCGGCACACCAGAATTTATGGAAAATTATAAAGGATTATATTTCTTTCATTCAAAAGGGTAATAAAATTTACAAAAAGGTTGCACAATTAAAATGTACAAAAACAATAAGCTAAAAAGTAATTATTGTTAAAAATATGATATAAAATATCACAGTAGAGAGTTAACGACTCGCGACACACTTCGTTCGTAGTTGCGGCACACAATGAGCATACAGTTTGTAATCGATATTAATGATCCAATATACACAATTTCTGAAGGTTTTTAGAAATATTAAATTTCAAAAAAAAAACAAAGATTTTAAAATCAATTATCGAATTTCATGTGGCCACAACCGGCAACAATCAATTGCATACAATTGTATGACTCACCATAAGCAGTTATCAATGCACCTTAGTGATTTCCGCATCGCATTGAAGCAAAAGATAAAACAAATAATTGATTTGTGTTTAGTGCCGTGGTACTGAACCACGTAAGATAATTATTCTGTTTAAACTTTTTATTTAACCTTTTTTAATGCAATGACCAGGTAGTCCTCAATTATATTCATAAGAAAAAAGAATCTGAATAATATTGGTACCAAAAGCATAATAAATGCTGCGGTAAATTAGTTATTTGAATAAAATATAAATCACATTCTTCGATTTTTTCGAAGATATAGTAGTTAAAGCCAAGCTAATTACTGTACACATGTTTTTTTATGATTCTATGCAATTATACAATAACAACAGTTCAACGTTCTATTATACATGAACAACATTAAATTTATTGACAAAAATTAATTACAGAGAATAATCTTAATAATAAACTGATTCAATTAATCCAAAATGCTTAATCATCACGTCGATCTGTTTAATTTCCATCCAGATAATTCGCTAAAGATCAAGTTGCGTGTCAAATAATTCCCAAGATTTAAACGGATAAGAAAAAAAGTAAACCCCAAACTCATGCTCGTTTATCATTTGACTCTCCAGCAGTTCTCCCTTTGTTCGTTTTTATATAAATAGCGTGTGGAAAGTTATAAAAATTTATATACCTCACATCTTAAGGTGTTATCTATTGTGAAAATAGTATATGCACATAGAGGAGTTCCTATATTGAGACGTTATGCATTCATGCAACATCTATGTATCATCCCCCCAAAAATACATTTTTATGTTCTTTTTTTATCAAACATAATTTTCGCATGCAATAAATTTTGTGATTAACTATTCAATACAGAACACAGTGCGTGCTACACCGCCTTTAAAAAATTGACGTCACATGCTGCGAATAGTGCCTAATTTTATGTATCATAAAGTACGTTTATGATCTAGAAGAACTTTCTCTTCAAATATGCAATTTTATTACAATTGTTATTTATTATAAAATTAATAACACATTAATTTTTTAATACTATCCACATTTGGAATAAGATATTCTCAACATCAATTAAATTGTTATTTCAGTACTTATTAAAATATAAAAAATACCTATATCTCATAAATGATATTATATAATTATAAAACGTAATATTAACGCATTTCAAATAATTTCATACCACAGTTTGTTTCAATACGAATAATTGAAAGTAAAACTGTGTAAAATTGTAAATATTCTATTTTATTGAATAATGTTGTCAATCCCAATTTTTTGTGTTCGTATATTGTAACGAGGTTCTATATTAATTATGAAATTGTTGCCTTTAGAGTTTATTTGAAGTAATTGGATTAGTTTCAGAGTTTGAACGGTTAATATTTAATTCATTACCTTTGAGTCAGCATCGCATGTTGCTTGAAGGTTTGTAGATGTAATTGTATTATCGATATCAATTTTCTTTTTTTTGTTATTACGTTCCAAATTTATATACTGTTAACATTAAATATTAAGAAAAAACATTTATAAGTTGAATTAACTGAAATTATCCAATTAAGATATACTACAGGTAAATAGGAAAAAACTAAGTGTTGATAAAAAAAACAGAACGATGTGTATGTTTTTATTATTATTATCAAAAATTAGAAAAACATTAATAAAAAATGTCAACCTCCATACGTGCCAAATGATTTTTAACTAATTGTGTATTTCTCCCAAAATGATGTTCCTTTAGCTATAATCCGAGAATGCATAGAAAATAAATAAACAAATAATAACAAGTTTTGAACAATGAGAAAAAATTAAGTTATCTTTTTAGAAAAGAAAAACAGTAATTACATCAAATTAACACATTATAATTATTATATAGTTACTACCACCACGCGATATTTTTGTAATATATGCTTTAAAAATTCACCTCGGGTGGAGATCAAACACAAAGTTCATATTCATATTCATAATATAGTAATCTAAGTCGTCATTCACTATATAAAAAGGTATTTAGTACCAGTAATAATACTTAAATCTCTTATCACGATGACGCACCATTAGCCAATATTTTGTCAATTGTGCGTCATCATGATAAGAAATTAAAAAATAAGTGCAACTAAGAAAAATTATGTAAAATAGTCATGTCTAATGCTCCCCCTACACTGGTCAAAAGCCATAATAAAAAAGATAATAGACAAATTGGCGATGCTGTCCATCCACACTCTGACCAGTTTTGCTTCTACATGATTAGATTCTTTGAGGTAGGGTAAATTCGCTCCCAAAACTAACAACCATCGCTATCATCATCATCATTGTCCACCACCAGCAGCTACTATTGGCCCCTTTATGGTAGCTTTACGCTGTTGTAAGTGATGGCACTACACATCATCACCATTTTGTAGAGGAGAAATGGCCTGTAGTGACAGATGATACTAGAGAATGAATATTATGATGGCAAAGTATATAAGCGGCTTTTTTCCACGCAAAATCACTCATCTGTGAGTTACGATATGGTTCATGGCGGGTTTTATGATGGGGTAACCATAAACAGGTAGAATTTGTGGTTCATCCATATACCGAGGAGTCAATAGGTGAGCCACTTTGGGCCAGTTTGTTGAGCGCAAGTAAATTTCAATGCTTCATCGATATTGGTTTGTTAGTTAATTTAGGTGTTTGTTATTATCAATATTTTTCTCAGTGTGTAGATAAACAGCAAATTGAACTCAATGTGAGAATCATAGGGCTCATCGGAAAAGTCAATCATAGGCCATTAGTACAGATTTAATGTGAAAAAAAACCGCCCACAAGGTCATCCTTCACCGTTACCATCATCATCTGAATCACAACAAGTCTTCTAATCTTATAAAATAGTAATGGTGGTCCATCATGTGCCATAGTAAATGACCATAAAGTTAGCATTTATTCAAAGAATAAAATTCGTTCAATTATTAAACAAACTATCTAATCTATGTGAACTATATATAGTTCTCAAAAAGAAGAGCATATTGAATATACACAATATGTTTTTTAATTTCAGTTACGTTTGAATAGTTCAGTTCAACAATAACTATAAAGTTATGGATGACTATACGGCCGCCACCAAATAAAAATAGTGAGCACGTTAACATCACACATCAATAACGTGCAGAGAGAAGCGTCTCAAAGTGCAAGTCTTTTTTAAACGGTACAAAAATACCTGCTCGATTGATTTATTACGCTGTTTAGGTTAGATAGGCCCTTGTTTACAAGTTGAGCTGTGTAATATTGCTTGTTGGGCAAGATCAAAGAATGTGTGTTAAAATTTCAGCAACCAATGGCAGCCGACTGACTGGTTTGCACGTGCTTTTATTACTCCATTCTTTCAGTCGTCGGACATCCTTAAAAACACATGGCAGTAAATTTTTATTAACAATATAAATGGAAAGACTGGAAACAAGATAAACAATTTTATTTCAACTAAAAAAAAATACAAAAATTAAGTAGCAAAATTTGTGTTCAAATTAGTAAAACTCCAACAATGAATACAAATTCTCATAAACAGTAAATAATAAATAATATATAATACTAAACAGTTAAAAAAATTTTATTTGAAAAACGTTTATTAGTTTATTAGAAAAACGAACTGTGTTTATTTTAAAATATTCACGAACAGTTTAATAGTTAATCATAGACTATAAAATAGAAAAAAAAAATGCGAAGTTGCGAAAATTAATAGCGTTAAATATGTCATTAGTGCAATTTTGCAACACAATTAACTTTAAGTGTAGCGTGTATCCTGGTCTATAATTCCAAGACGAAACGTGGTAAACGTTTGTAATTCGGTAGTGTATCGCGAGAAATGCGGTCAATTACATAAACTAGCAAGTTCGTTTGGTTGTTCATAGTGAAGAATTACACTGGTGAACACTTCCGAGAAGTTTTAATGCGGGAGAAGTGCACACCAACTAAATTGGAATTAAATGTTTACATTTACTTACTTATTCTATGAGGTGAAGAGAATCTTGTGTTGGTGCATAGAGAAACAGCCAGACAGTATTTAAACAGGAATAGTTTGCCGCAACTGAATTTATAAACAAATATTCACACAGTTTGTGTGTATACGAATGTGTATTATGAGATTACAATGGAATATACCTACAAGGCCCTTTGGTATAATTAGAAATTTTATGCAGGGTAGGGGGCAAATATTTACATGAACACTTTGTTGGTTCCATGATTAATTAATAAAAGGAACAATAAAAAACGCATGACCTAATATAATGTAATCAATTAAATTAAAAAGCACATTAATATCAATATGATAATTTTTGTTTTTATGTAATTATATATAATAAATAATATGTAATTATTTAATACGAATATTAATAATATTCACCGGATTAAAAAAAAAATATAAAAAAATAAAATTAATTTCGCAGTTGCATTGTGAATGCAAAGCAGGCGTTTAAAATGCATCTCTCTTCCGACTACTTTTACAATCAGCGAATTTATAATCCACACCATTTTTACGAGTTACCGCATGGAAAAATTAATGCAATATCCTTCATTAGTAAATCCCATTCACTTCACGGAGTCATCCGGCAGAACCGACAAATTAAAACAGCGAAAAAGTGGACACAAAAGAAGCCCACCCCGCAACTTTTAATCAAGTTGTCGGTTTTATAATAAAGCTGAAATTTATCATTTAGATTGGTCACGTCGGTTTTACACAATGTAGACGAAAGTTTTAAAAAATCTTTTTATTTTAAAACAAAATTTAAGTTTCATTGGTTTAAATTAATTAGCTGGTTTGTACAAAATAGTACTTAGACAATTAACTGAATTATGCTTACTGATGATAGTAAGAAAATACAAAAATGTCACAATTATCACAAACAAAATAAGTAGAATTAAATTTATGAATATACAATTTATTAAAATCGTATTATTCTTATCTTACTAAAAATTATTAATCAATAAAATCAATAATAATACACTCCTAACTAACAATAATAAAGAGCAAAAATATCATATTTTAAAATACTTAAGGTAATAGAAATCTCATTGAGTTGAAACTGAAAAATAAAATGATCAAAAATTTAAATTGATGGACATAATTGTTTATTGCATACTTGATTGTTGAGGTTGATACTTGTTAAATCTCCATTATGACTTCAATAAAATACATGTGTATAATATTTTATATACCCGGTGACAACTGATACAAGTACGCGCATAAAATTTTTTATTTGCGAATATTTTTTAATAAAATTTTATGGGTTAAAATACATAATAAACCCTACTTTGCCGTAAAATGTTTCTCAAATTTATGCAATTTTTTATTTGTTAGTAGATTATACGTATAATTCCAAATTTTCAGAAGTTTTGGTAACATAACCTCATATTGAAAAAAATTAAAAAACATAAAAAAATACAATGGGATTATTGGAAAAAATATAACTTTGTCACATTATTCAAAATTGAGTGATTTGTACGCTTTTATAAATAACATAATTAGTATTTAGAATATAACTTATTTTTTCAAATGCCACCACCTTTGGTACCATAGTATCATGTAAACGTAATTTTTCTTGCTATCCAACGACACCAAAAATACTTGTTTCGAACAAGTATTAAAAAAGTTATAAACTTTTTGTGACATTAGAAAATGTTTAAAAAAAAGAGGTTATGTTACCAAAACCGCTGAAAATTAAGATTCTTATATACAACAGTCAAAAAAATTTCATAAGAAAATATTCATTAGTAAAAAACATATGGGCCCGTACCTGTTGTCGCCCGGTGTACTAAGTCGTTAATACACTTATAAATATGATTAATAATTTTATTAACAAATTAATAAATTATTCATAAATACTATTAAGCTCTTAAAAGAATTATAAATATGTTTGATAAATTCTATTAACACATTAATTAACCTATGATTTATTTCATAAATATTATGAACTTGTTTATAAAACTTCTTGTTAACTGCTATTCATTAATACTATGTATGAGTTCATAAAATAAATGAAAATTGAAAGAATCTATAAACTTTTACACAAATATAATTAACTTGAGTCTATTAACGAGTTAATAGACATTTATGTATAAATATTATTTTCAGTGTAACTCTAACCTTAACTACTTTTTTCTCTTTTAATTTTTGAGATACCTTCATACCAATTTAGAATACCAAGTAGATAGTATTTTGTTTTAGTTGTTCAAAATTTAAAGCTATACTTTATCAATATATTTGAAGTACATAAAACCTTCCCAATTACAGTAATTTTTTTATATGTATATTGAACGTACACCATTTTCTGTAACTGCAACCACCAACACAAAAGATTAGTTAATAGCATCGAGATGTATTTTGGCAGTTGTTTGCCGGCACAAGTCATAACAAAAATCACTGTTCAATATCGATATAATAGATGGCCACAAACGAAGAGTTATATCTCGAGGCTTTAACCGGAATGGCGAAGTCGGTGATTTTAAACCACCACAGACCAAGTGGTCACTCTCCACTAACGTAAAAAAACAACCTCGGTATAAACCTCGAGACTTTACCTGCTAGAGACAAAACCATGCGTTAGAGGGCAAAAACTGACATCTAACCTACAGACTTTACCAGAACTGTGAAATTACGCATCGGCAAAAATTTACGGGTCTTTATACAAGATCAGTGTAATTTATTTAGTTTTTTGTATACAAAATTGCAATTAAAAAAAAATTAGTCTCTTTTCATTTCGATTTTCATAATGCTATGGTCTTCACAAATAACAATAAATTCCGTTAAAATTTCTTTAGAAATAAAACGAGTGTCACCCATCTAAATTAAATTTGTATGCGAAGAACTAAGAGGCCTACGACGGTTCAGTAGACACGCTGAAAGTCTCCAGACAAATCTGTACCGGTGCAAAACTGGCGCGTATGACGCACGGCCTTCTGCACTAACGCACAGGTATGTCTAGAGACTTTAATCGTTCCGGTTAAAGTCTACAGATAAAACACCGTCTGTGGCCACCTATACACTATATTGGAGTGCGGCTTTCCAATATTCGCATGTGTATAGAAAACGTGGGAGAACCGCCGCGATAAATTTAGCTGTAGAGTTGTTAATATTTGATTTGGTATAAATCAACTTTAAAAACATTGCTCTAAAACTAAAATTTTTCTTCAATCTTACTTTTTACGCTAATAATAACATAATTTAATTGCCCCCCCCCCCCTTAAAAGTTTAAGCCCGTTTTACGATACATAACATGTATGAACATGTCGATAGTTAATAGTGCAACATTTAAAATTTTTTGAAAATGACGTAATTCATTTACATCCACCAGATTTAATAAATTCAAAGAAATTTATTGCAAACTATACTGGCTGCCGTTCATATTCTGCAACAAAGACATACTACATTGATTAACTATCTATACTAATTTATTAGCACACTCTCTTAACAAAAAAAAAGAAAAGGGCCAGGAATAATGGTTTTATGCTTTCATTGTCAAAATCTGCAACTGTAAACCGGAATACACCTTAAAGGCAAAAGTAAAAAGATTCAATAAAAAAATGTTTCCTTTTTTTGATATTTTGGAAAAAGTAGTGGCTAAATATAAATGCACTGCTACATCAATCATTAAGGGCATCGCACATCTGGGAGATCGGCGGCGATGCGCTGCGTGGCTCTCGGCGCTTTTTTACATTGTTCTATGGCGGGTTGGCAGCCGGTGGCAGTCGTCGAGGTCATAGAATAGTGTATAATAAAATGCCAAAAGCCGCGCAGCGAAGCGCGTCACCGCCGATCTGCCAGATGTGCAATGTCTGTTATAGTGCAAAAATCTATACAAAAGGTGATTGTGCGGACAGGTAAATGACAAAGTAAACGCGGGGTCTATGTCATCTATTATTTTTAAAGAAAGAAATCAACAAGGATCTTAAAATTAGGACTCTGCCAGCAAGTTAGTTTTCAGATACTAAATACATAAATTCCTTGGCGTGTTTAAAATTTAAAAAAAATACGTCTGGCATAAATGTACTTTTATTATTTGATACAACGCACAGTAGAAAAGTTTTTGGCAAGTTGCTATTATTGCAACAACAGCATAGATTGGCGTTCGGCTTGTTAACCAAAATGTCTTTCAAGACGACCAGTTTGTACTATTGGATATTTTGCAACCCAAACCACGTACTATGCCAATATTTATGTCATCAAGTGACAATGACTCTGATGTTGATTTAAGCAAAGTGGATTAGCAAAATTGTAGATTTTAAGAACGTTCCTCTTAAACAACTACCATCGCTAGTACTGAATCCACCACCAGGCCCATCGACTTCTTAAACTAGAAGCATCGCTCAGAAACCTGTAGTAATAACAAACAAAAAAATCTTTTGAAACTGCAAGTAAAAAAAAAATAAACAAAAATTGAATTAAAAAAGTTTGGTTCTTTTTTAAATAAAAAGACCCTTACATGAACAATATTACTATCAATCTTTCAAAATATTAACAGTATTATCGATTGTGATAAGTCTAGTAATGATGGAATGATAAAAATAGTAAAGTTTTTCCAGATATTTCGTAATCCGAACATCAGTATTTTAATGTCGTGCCTACGCTCATAAAGTGATGGAGATACAAAGATACTTCTGTACTAGCCAGTGTCTGCTATAATACCGAGGAAAATATTGGAGATTTGAAATAACCGTGTAAGATGGGTAATGATACTGATGGCCGATTATGTGATACCGTCAGTATTTTAGAATGTCAGTATTATTGACCGTGTAAGGAGCCAAGGAACCAACGATTCTGATTTTTCAACAGTATTTTGCTCCGTTATAAATTGTTTTTAGATAATAAAATTTGTAGGCAATAATAGTAACTTATTTCATTGTATTGTTTTAATTACAAATATGTGTATTTTATAAGAATGTATAAAATTAAAACGTCTAGCCGGTTCTAAATGTTTCAAAATGTAGAAAAATCTTGCAAAATGTTAAAAAGCTTATAA
>JARJEC010113167.1:0-10294 GCA_030264575.1 Tachinus sp. AB-2021
CAAACCAATCAAACCAATCTTTTAAAAAGTTATCTATAAATACAAGCAATTGCTTGTATTTATAGATAACTTTTTAAAAGATTGGTTTGATTGGTTTGTAAAGTTGTTTGTTTAGAATTTCTTCAAGTATCTTTCAAAAGATGAGAAAAAAAGAGAAAAGAAAATAGGTACGATAATGGTTGAGTAACAAAAGGTCAGAAACAATTTTATTATAAGAGATTTTTTACTCATCCTGAGGAATTTAAGTCAGTTATGACACTTTTATAAGAATAATTTGAAGAGCTGTTAGTACGCCCACATACTGTTATGCGCAATACCCGCAGGAATAAATTTAGATATAACTCTGTTTTTTTGCTTGCATCTAGAGCCAATTTTAGGGTTGTTTAAATATTTAACAGCTTTGAAAGTTACACACTTAGATGATAAACGGAAATTTGTATTTACCGGTCCACGAGCAAAAACACTGAAATATAATGCTTTAATTTTGCAAAAAATGGGTGGCGACAATAATTATTAGCTATGACCGTTTTATAATTTTTATATTATAATATTGAGTTGTGATTGATCAATTTGCTGGCACGAGGTCATCTGCGATAGTCTTGTTTTGCAATTTATAAACTTTGAGTGGATTGTGTAAGTAACGTTATTAAAATTTTTACTTAAATATTAGTTATAATAATAATAATAAGATTTATTTCAAAGACATACGTACAACAGTAGAACATAATGTCTGAAACATGTCACAGTATAGTTTTTGCTCGCTTATAAATATATTGTACAAACAACTTGCGTTGAAATTTTCCTACGTTCGCTCAAAATAAGTGCTCCCTCATTGCGCTTGTGCTTTAAATTTTGTATTCATGTAGGAAATTTAATTTTCCGCTTTTGGTTTGTAACTAATTATTTTGTTTACCAAAATCCAACATTTTAAAATTCTATAGTTTTGGTTGAGAAGAGAATTATTTTTTGTCAAGCTACTCTCTGGGCAATATGATTTTGATACTGTGGATTTAATAGATTCTACAAGTTTTTGTCATCTTTATATGAAGTTACTACTTGGCAATCAAGTGATCGCTCATAAGAACATTTTTTTGTCTTTGCAGCCATGGCAAAAATACATGGTGAGGCAAAAAGTCTGTGTGCCAGTAAATCAATATTTGTTGACTTACTGGCATTGCACCAATGTCAATGTTATGTTTATACCTTTCCAATCACTGCTTGTAACTTGGTAATTATCTTATTATATTTTTTATTAAAACTTTTATAATATATTTTCACCATTAGTTGTTGAGAGTCTTTATAACTTTAATAAGATAAGTCGAGTAGAAAGTTGGCATGGGTCGTTAAACGATAGTATTAAAACTTAATTTGTATTATTTTATAGCCGTTCGAATGCGGCGGTGCTAGTAGAGATGGAACCGGTCGGTCTGTTTTTCACACTTCATTTGACCCGACGTTATATAGAACAAAATAGCAGTTTCTGATGGAAAACTGGCGAAAAGCATTTTCTTCTTCTTCCTCAGCCATTAATTATCCACTCCTGGACGTAGGCCTCTCCTAAACCCTTCCATGCATTTCAGTCCTGCGCTGCCTGCACCCATCGCTGCCCAGCCACTCTCTTCACATCATCCAGCCATCTCTTCAGTGGTCTCCCTAGCCCTCTTTTGGTCTCCCTTGGGCGCCAAGATATTAGTTTTTTTTGCCACTTCTCTGCGTGCTGCCTAGCAACATGACCTACCCATTGCCATTACAGTGTGGCTATGCGTTCGATGATATCGGTCAGTTTAGTTCTTTCTCGTATTATTTCGTTTCGTATCTTTTGACGTAAAGTGACTCCTAACATTGCTCTTTCCATTGCTCTTTGGGTAGTTCTTTGGGTAAATGTATTATTATATAATGGCATTCTATTGATAGAAATTAAAAATACGAAAATAAAGATTTTTATTGTGATAAAATATATGATATTATTATGGAAGCTAAAGCTCCCATTATTTGAATTATTCGTTAATCTACAAGACCATATGACTTATGTAAAACATCTTTGTTGTCAAAGTAATTGTAAACATTTTTTTTTAATTTAGTAATAGTAAATAAATTTGTGTGTTTTTTCCAGTTGAAACTTTTAAACGTGCACGAGCAGATAGTGCAAAAATCTCAATTTAGTATAAAAAATGTCGAGTTCAAAGTTAACCAAAAATTGCTCAACTTTGATTTAATAAAATACTTTTATAGATAAGCTTAACATGCCTAACTGACCCCATGCTACTACATCCGTGAGCTAGTATGTTTGCTCAAAATTTTCTTTGCTCTTCAATGAGTTTGTATAAAACAAATTTTTAATAAATATTTTCCATAATTCTTAAATAAATACTACAATATATTATATACATTGTACGCAATATGTTATATTGTTTATTATTTTAAATTTCATACATTATGTTGTTGTATGAACTTTTGTTGAACAAATACTACCAGTATTTGGCTTTAGCTATTAGCTCATTATTAAAAAACATCATGGGTTACACTTGACGCTCCAGCATGCATGTTGAACTAATTATCGGTAGAGTGGAGATTAGCAGTACAAAAATACAACAAATGCTAAAATTTTGAAGTAAAACGTACATATCTCGTTACTGTAAGCTGGAACATCTAATTTTACAAAAATTGATATTTTTTCCCAAGAGATTTCAGCGGCATATGCAACGATGTGACTGGAGTGACCGCTTACGTGCTCGTGCGGTATTCCAACATTTCGAACATATAAAGCAGAGAATGCAATATCATGATCCCGGTATTCCGAAAACCGGGATCTCACACTAAATTTTGACAGTATACAATACCGGTATTAAACATAAAAATACCGGTTTTTTATACTTTTTATGTATAACATAAAATAAAACAAAAAATATTGTTGGTTTGCTCGTTAAGCATATTTCGTCGAACACTGTTGGGAAACAGTGGTTGGGTGGGGTAAAGATTTCCCGTTTCACGAAAATGTTTTGTGCTATTAAATTTATTTTCAAAAATTAGTAAGACATGTATTACAAAAATAATTGTTATTATATTATTGTTATATTATTAATCAAGTATAACGCTTTGGCGTCGGCAATGTCGGAATTAAAAAGCGAACCAGTACAGCTAAATATTTCGATCTTAAATATGAAATACCATTAGCATTGTCATTATTTCCACTCCAACCATTCAATAATAATTTTAAAAGGGGCTTTCCAGAAACCTAAACTAACAACTTCCATTTCAGCAATAAACAAAACAAAAAACTGTTCTTTTTTAAAAACTATTTTCTTAAATAACTCCAACAAGCATTAAATCAGAAGTAGCATTTTTAGCTGCTCTTCAGATCCGCACTAAAATCCAGACTAAGCTGACGAAACACCGAATAATGTTTGTTTCTTCAAATTATATTACACCAAAAAAAACTAAATTATTTGTTAATTATTCAAGAAATTACATTTTTTACTTAATTTTAATTTATTAAACAAATTTGATTTAGTTTTGTTAAATATTTTTTTATTATATTTGATTTTCAATTTTATGGTAATTACTAAATTACCATCATATAATTTTATTTATTTTACTAATTATTATATCAATTTTAATGTTGTTACAATTTTTTGCATTTCAACAATATTGGTAATAATACCGGTATTTCATTCCCGGAATTAATACCAGTTTTTAATTCCTGGTTATTTTTATGAAAATATCAAAAAACCGGTAATTACTATTATGTCTCTTTGCATTCCCAAAAGTAAACAAATTTAAATTTAATTTAAACAAACACATAAAGGAAACGATAGGCAAAATAAAAAAGATACAAATATACTGAAAGCCCTTACATCAACAAAAAAACTAAACAAGAATTCATGCGACCTACACATATATGATAACAGCCTGCTAAAGGCACAACTAAAAATCCTATAAACAATACAAAATACCTGCCTCAGAATATGTTTAGGAGCTTTCAACATAACACCAATTGACGCCTTACTCAGCGAATCCGGAGAACTTCCAACTTGATTACAAATAAAACTTAAAATAGCCACATACCTCGCAAACACAACAATCAACATCAACATATAAATATTAATTTAGAGCACTTTAAACAATACTGTTATCACGTTTACTGGAGAAACAAAACAAAACCAATAGATAATATAGCTTATCAACAAAGAAAGCTACAAAAACTCAGATGTTCCGACCAACCTTGCCATACATCATATCCCCTTACTAGACCCAATCAAAACTTATACCGATAACCCTACCATTACATCGAAATCCATAGACAAAATCATTCTCATGATATAACACTGCAACAGATACAAAGTCACTCCAACATAAATGGAAACGATGAAATTCAAAAATAAATTAAAAATAAATTAAAAAAAGGAAAAAAATATTCATAGCCGGTAAATGGAACTTATTAATAATAATTTTATTAATTCGTTTATTATTTTATTGTTTGGTCTATATTAAAATGAAATAATATTTAATTTATGAAATATTGTTTATGTAACTTTCTAATATGTCAATTTGTTGCAATAAATATTATTTATTTTCTTTGTTTTTATTTTGTTATAGTAAAAGTTTGCATATATTGAATCAAGTACAACATAGTTATTTATAAAGTTTAAATAAGACTGAAACCAATTTCATATTGATTTTGAATTGTATAGATAAATAGAAAAAAAAGAAAGAATATTTTTAGTTAATTTGAAAAAACCAATAAAATGAAAGGAATATTATGCGTTGATAACTTTGATATATTTCCATGATTTTATATTCCAGGCGTTAACAAAATTTTCAGCAGCACTTTGGACATGAAGACTATGTGAATCGTGAGAAATTGCATATTGCACCACCCGGCTTTGAATACAAATTTTACCGGAAAGCACAAACTCTGCAATTTATTAAAAATTGAATTTAAATCTGGACTTTGATGTAAAAATATTAAGTGTTAAATGTGATTTAAAAGTTACTAAACAGTGTGTAACTGTAGCAAATTAATTAATTCCAACCCTTTTGAATTTGATTAATTGTTATGTGAATTGACCCCTTTTTTTTACTGAAATTGATGATTGGCCACCCCAAAATGTTGGATACAAACCACTAATAAAGAATGATGGGAGTGTTTTAAAGACCTAAATCACACATAATTACTTATTGATTGCATGCTTTGCAAAAATTGTTTTTTGTACAATTCATATTTCATTGTATAACTGCGAATAAAGCAAGGCTTTGGGGTGAAATGTAATTTGAATTAAATGAATAACAGTTAATTAATTTGCAAAGTGTTGTCATAATCTGTTAAATATAAATCAATGATGAATTTGAAATATTATCAACCAATTCTACCAATCATTGTGTTTGTTAAAACAACTAAAAATATGATTCACATTTTTAAAATATCTGTTCGTAGAATCTAATAACAATATTGTTTTTGAGATCAACACATAAAATTCAATACAAAAATTTGAAATTTGCAGATAGATATTAAATGTAGTAAATAATAATAAACAAAATACAACACTGATATTTTATTTAAAAACACTCCCCGCGGGTGCTTTTTGCTGGCTCAGTACAGCGGCAGCACATCGCTTAGAATTTTTACTAACGCTTAATAATGGCATCTGTACAATTTGTTTTGTAAATACTGAATGTCATAGGCAACATAATATGTTGCGGAGACAATGCATGCAGTGCAACACATAAAGGGTTGCAAGAAATGCACAACCCATTATTAGGTAATTTGCAGGAATGAAATAAGGATTTACGAGGTGCTATACATCTTGAACACTGAATCTTGAACAATGAATCTTCGCTTGGCCAATGTTCTTTGCTGAGAAATGATGCTATAAAACGGCTTCAAGTTAGACAAAAACGTTTCTTAATGGTAGCTATATTATGTATAAACAATTGCATTTTTATTAATATAAATATTGCATTTTTAGATAATTTGACACGAAAATGGAATTTCTTTATGTCATATATTTTTATTAACGCACGTATAATTTTCAGATTTTTAATGTTTAAATAATTGCACTACATTTATATTGTAAAATATATTTCAATTAAATTATATAATATACATATCTAAATATACTATGTGTTAATAAATTACATTATTATGTAATTATTTTTTCATAATAAATAACATATCAATTTTATTGCACATATCTTTGTTATCATTGATAATAATGATATATTTATTGAGGTATATTTGAAAATTAATCAAATTTATTAAATCCTATTTTATTGGAAAATATTGCATATCATCCATATATCGGGATTTAAATTTATACCGTATAGAATTCACATAGCAATATTCGGGTGAAGTGATCGCTTGCAATGTCTAAGACATGAATTATAGTAAACGATCAAAATTTCTTAGTTTTATTTAATTCATATTGAAAGGTAAAATTTCAGTGTTATATATAACAGCACTGATTACAAAAATTGAAAAAGATCTGATATATTTTTTCTGTTTGTTAGCAATAAATATCATTTGGATATATACAAAATTTGAAACAACTCGAATAACAGGCATACATACTAGAACAACAAAGCAAATGTAGGTTGTCAAAGAGTAACACGGCTGTGGAAAAAAATGATGAAACAAAATTTAAAAAAATTTAAAAAAATAAACGAGCATCCAGCAAGAAATTCTGTAACATAGTGTTATAGCTAAAACTTATGCGATTATTTCAGAAACTGGTTTATTTTTAATTCAAAGCAGAAAAATGGTGTTAAGAAACAGAAATTCCCACAAGGCTTTGAGCTGGTGCCAATTCTGCAAAACAATCAGATACTTAACCGTATAACAAGTTAAGGATTAGATGTCAATTGCTCCGTCAACATAAATGGTGACGTGAAAATTAAAACTCGATTTAGAAGAAAATTAAACCTGGTAATAAGAAACATAAAACAAAGTAATTCCGCTCCGAAGATAAGCCAACTTAAAACAGAATTGGGAATTAAAGTCCAAGAAAAACATATCAAGTCAGAACCAATTATGTACCTGTCTTGAACAACTATCAAAACAAAATGTCTATAGCAAAAGCAGTAGTTGTCTAACTATGTCTAACATAAAATAACAATTGTTCTTGTAATAAAATTGATAATGTTGAAAAAGCCGTAGAAGAAAAATCAAGAATTGAAATACATTCAAAATTTAAGACTCTTCAAATGCATTGAAGTTTCTTCTTAGCTATTAAATCATAAAATTCTTTTTATCAATGTACATTAATTGTAGACCTGGAAATGTGCAACGTGTTTTGCTCAAAATTTTTGCTATAAATGTGAATTATAGTAATCAACAATTCTAATGCCATTCTATGTTAGGTTATATTAAGTAATGTTAAGTTATCCAAAAATTAGACGGTAAGAAGAATTAATAAATAGCTGTAATAAAATAAAAAGCAAAAAAGCCCCTTCGTTGGACAACATCCCTGCTAAAATAATAAAGATAGTCGCTAATAAATTCCCGGAAACAGTTCTGAACGTTATGAACATTGCCCTAAAAAATGCAAGTTTCCAAACAATTGAAAAAAGGCGAACTGATCCTAAAAATCAAAAAGCCTAATAAGGAAGAAAACTAACTGGTAGAGTACAGACCAATATGTTTCTTAGAATTGCTAAGAAACTCGAACAACTAATTGTAGCCAGACTGAAAAGAAAACTAGATAATGAAGAAAACCTGTACAAGAACCAATTCGGCTTTAAAGAAGAGACAAGCACCCTTCAGCCACTGGATATGGTTAAGAAAGAAAATTCAAAAATACCTTAAAACGAGAGATTCGGAAGAATACAGCGTCACGACAGAGGTCCCGCAGGGATCGGTCTTCATCTTCATCTTCATCGGACCGCAACTTAAGAACGTCTTATACGATGGTATACTGGATCTGACCAAAAACAAAGATAAAGAAACGCAAATAGCCTTTGCTGGTGACCTGGGTCTGATGGTAGTAGATAGAGATAGAATAGGTAATGCTACGGATGAAGGCAGGCAAAACTCTAAGAATAATAAGCTGATGGCTGAAAAAGAAAGATTTATAAATGGCAAGAGAGAAAACAGAAGTCGTAATGCTGATCGGTAGGTACGCCGAACTGATATAGGTAGCAAGTATGAAATTTAAGAAGAACCGAAAAACAACAACTGAGCGCGCAAAGAAAACTAGAGTCAAGAATAAGCCAGCCAAACTTACATCACAACCTCAACTCCAAGCAATCTGCTGCTTAAAATATTGATCCCGTTGGCTCTCACAGCGAAGTAAAGAGCGGAGACTGCGGAAGAGAAACAAGAAAGATAATTAATAAATGACTGGAAAAATAGTAAAAGTAACACCTTGATACCGAACATACGGCGCTGGTATTACAGACAACATGGAGAAATCAACTACCACCTATCCCAAGTACCGATAGGTCATGATTGCTTTAAAAAGTACGCAGAGTAATTCTTCTTTTAAAGCGAAGTAAAATGTTCGCACTGCAAGGAACGTGAGGATAACGCAAAACACACGTGATTGAAATTAAAAAATGGATAGATGAAAGAAAGAATCTAAAATATGTAAAAAATATGCTTGTAAGCGAGGAAAAGTGGAACACGGTAGACAGCTTCATCCGGAATATTATGAGGGCTACAACAAAACAAAAAACCGAACAGCAGAGAGGAAATAGAGCAGAAGCCCTAGAAGAAGAAAATTAGAGAGGAATAGCAGTAACATGACAGAAGATATTCTGACAAGGCAATTCTGGTCATGCTTGCGTAGAGATGGTTTTATGTTGGCCCTGAAAAAAAAGTTACGTAGCAAATTTAAATATTACCAGACTATATCAATAGAACATCCTTATACTGTAAATATACAAGCAAATGATTAAAGCGGAACGGACCAAATGGTAATTAGCGGATACATCACTTCCTCTTTAAAAGATGCAAAGCCCATAGTTAGGCTAATGCCAATCAACATTCTTGTCTTCTAAAGAAAAACGTTGTTTTATCTAATACAACAAATAAAACGCAGCAACATAAGAAAAAAAAATCATCAAAACCTGAAAAAAAATTGACTTAAAAACTAGATCCGCAAAATGTTTTTATTTAATCTTACGGCAAGTTATTACTTCAAGTCGTTGGATGACACGCATAAAAAAAATGGAAATAAAACTGAAATGGAATGAGCTAACAAAACCATGGTAAAAACAACAAAAAGCTGGAGGTAAATACCAGAGCAAACCCGTTACGTCAGGAAAGAAGCAAAAAAGTTTAGTAGATAGGTGATTCCTATGCATTCTTGCATCGTATAAAAGGTAGAGTTATTTTAAGAAAAAAAAAACAATGATGCTTCAATTAATGGTTGTAATAAAAAAAGAACCTAATATTGCAAGGCTCGCAGAGCTCAAATTGCATGAAATAGTCTATAAAAATATACAATAGTTTTGTATTTCTATTATTAATGAAGAATAAGAAGTAATTGAACATTTTGGTAGTTTTTCAATTCTACGTAAAAAATATTTGAGTTAATTTCAAAAAGTGGCGGTGTTATTCATTAAAATGTCTCGGCGATTATTGGATACAAACAACAAATATTTGGAAAATGGATCAACAAAATATTCCTCTTTGTCAAAAAACATTTGAAAATATTATAGAACTGGAAAATATATTGAAATAAAAATTGTAGCACACAGAAAAGATGTCAAATTTGATCGTTAGCAAAACGCCGACATTCAATTGATTATTAATGCAAAATATTAATTTACCTAAATTGTAGAAAATACTTGCACAAATTGCATTATAACTTTCTTATTATCAATTTTAGTTTTTGATCAGTATAAGATAATAATAATGAAAATTAAAGGAATAATTATATAATTTTATGCACTATTAGTTTATGGTTTCGTATTTTATAATCTTTAAGGAACAGAGCGTCAACTATTATACTTTTTTTACTATTAAATATGATTTGCATCGATTTTTTTGGACACATGATAGCTTTTATATGAAGCACCAGTTGCTAAATCAAAAATTGCATTAATAACAAATATTTTAATTTTAATAAATAAGCATATCAAATGGAAACAACCGAGTACTGATTATTTTAAATACAACTGACTCATTCTGTTTCAGTAACATTACTAATATTACTACTAATAAAGAGTAATATAAAGTTATGAATCCTCAGTATGCATATTAGGTATGATTTACTATATCATATATATCAGAGGTATAAATAAAAATAAACAGGCCCATATATGGATCTCTGGGGAATACGATTGGATAGAAAAC
>JARJEC010113170.1:0-14205 GCA_030264575.1 Tachinus sp. AB-2021
ATAAACCGCCATCTGTTGTAACAAAACTGCAACTACTTTATTCTTTAAAACTACTCAAACCTTCATAACTTTGCGTCTAGATCATCTTCTATCGATATAATTATCGATGATAATAATAATAATCGATTAAAGCCCATATTTTAATCTAGAACATATAGACGCATAGACAGACGAACAGAAATTTTTCTAATGGTGGACTTGGTGTCTCCAATGTTTAAAATGGAAAAATATAATAAAACGGGGTAATTTTAAGCATTGTACAAATAAAACCTTTATTTTATTTATATAGATAAGTATCAGATTTATTTTTATACTCTCGTCAAATATGCTTACATCAGATAGTAAATAATTTTTAAAAAATTGCTATGCAAAGGATTTGAACCACAAATTCTTCGAACACAAAACGGTAGGATATTTAATAGAAAAACATTTTTTTCAACTCGCTTTGTGTTCGAAGGTTTTGTGGTTAAAATCGTTCTCACAGCGATTTTTTTTTAAATTATTTACTAGCTGACGTTTAAGCATCTTTGACAGGAGTATAAAAATAAATCTGATACTTATCTATATAAATAAAGTAAAGGTTTTGTTTGTACAATGCTTAAAATTGCCCCATTTTAAAATATTTTTTCGTTTTAAATATTGGAGACACCAAATCCACCATTAGAAAAATGTCGGTCCGTCTGTCTGTGTGTCAATATGTTCTGGATTGACCTAGAGATTTTATAGGAGGTTCATTAAGTCGTAGCTAATGATAGAGTTTTAAAATTTTTACACTACTTTAAGATTATTTCTTTAGTTAAAATATGGGCTTTATCGATTATTATTATTATCATCGATAATTATATCGTTAGGAAGTCTAGACGCAAAGTTGTGAAGGTTTGAGTAGTTTTAAAGAACAAGTAGTTGCAGTTACAACAGATGGCGGTTTATGAATTAAAATAGTATGTGTCTAAAAATCAACATACATTTAGAAAGCTAACTTTATTACATTTGCTCTTGCCATGCTAGCTCTCTAACTGGCGATAGATTCTTTGAGCGAATTAATCCGTGGCGGTTAATTTGAATCCTATAATATATTAAAACTTAATTTTATTCATAAAATTAAAAACATTTGTAAAAAATAAGCGTACAAAAAACTAAACTCGCCTAGATATTCACTTATGTCAAGTAAACTAAATTAAATATATCTATATAAGTAAAAAAAAAGGTTCTGTCTGCACATAGCCTACACTCACTCCGTTTTATGATATTCAATTTCATACATTGTAGAATCTAAATAGGCTAATAATAGAGCTTCAACATTTTTACAGTACTTATAACTAACCATGACTTACAATTTAGGCTTTAAATTATATTAATAAGAGGCCTAAACACAAAGTTATAAAGGTTTGCAAGGTTTGAAGCGTCTAGAGACAGCCACATACTTTGCTCCCTGCATAGGTCGGTGGGTGCCGCGGTAGGTAAATCGATGGGTCAGTTAGTGAATTGGTTGGTAGGTCGATGGGTGGATCGACGGGTCAGTTAGTGAATTGGTTGGTAGGTTGATGGGTGGGTGTGTCGGTAAGTTATTCTGCAGGTTGGTCAATGGGTAAGTTGGTTAGTGGGTGGGTGGGTTAGCGGATGAGTGAGTCCTTACGTGAGTGGGTCAGTAGGTGGGATGGTCGGAGGGTGGGCCGGTAGGTGGGCTGGTGAGAGGGTGGACCGGCAGGTAGGTGGATTGGGGGTGAATCGGTGAGTGGGTTTGGTGAGTGTTAAAGTGGATTGGTCGCTCGTACAAGGCACCATGTTTAGCCAACCGACTCGCTCAACCCGACTCTGAGCTATTCTATAATAATTGTAACTTCTTATAAAAAAATATGTGAAATTTATCTTTATATTCCCGTCAACGACGGGTACATCAGCTAGTGAATAATAAAGTAACTGTTAAAAATTATAGCAGTAACAAAAACAATGCAGAACGAAATAATAGATTAATTGGCAAGTGTTTATATTTGTATTGGGTAATTGATACGTTTATTGAACATAATGGTGCGTGGTATCGTTGCAAGTTCCAAAATTTGCAAATTATTGCTTAAAATTGATTGGTACACTGCAACAATGAGTGAAACAATGGAAAAATATTTCTAAAATTCAGTTTTTTTTAAGAGAAACCACAGATATAGATAAAATGGCAAAAATTCTTGTCATTTAAAATTAAAGCAACGTATGAAACAGGACCTGTCAAGCAAATGCTGTCACTAGTGGATTCATAAATGTAGACTAAAGCAACAATTTGTAGTATGCTTATCGATAATTATATTTCCGCTAGGCAAAGCCACTGTTGGCAACATTCAAATGATCTTAGAAAGTAGAAGACTGGTCCTAATGACGAATTTATGGAACCGATTTAGCATTAGTAATAAATTTATA
This sequence comes from Tachinus sp. AB-2021, assembly GCA_030264575.1. Taxonomy (NCBI): domain Eukaryota; kingdom Metazoa; phylum Arthropoda; class Insecta; order Coleoptera; family Staphylinidae; genus Tachinus; species Tachinus sp. AB-2021. Next base: position 2,410 of record JARJEC010113170.1, read on the forward strand.
TTTAACATTAGCAAATTAAACACAAGAGTTATATCTCAATTTATTGAAATTTAGCATCGGCCGTGGCTTTAAGATTTGGCCTTGAAAGTTCGTAATATTGAACTTCTGTGGCCAAATCCGTGAATTACGCATGCGTTATGTGCTCGAGCAGCTATTATATGTCAAAAGCTACGTTCGGAAACGATTCGGTGAGGAGCAGCCTTATGGTCATGTGGCTTCGGTCTATGTGTACAGTTCACCATAATAAATAAACGTATTTTGGTGTAAATGGTGTTAAAATAAATGTTGTCCATTTGCAAACGGCTAAATTGCATTTGGTGCAAAAAAATGTGTTGGGTACAGGATAAACGAACCCAGCTAAATCCGACACTTGCGTAAATCATCAAATGTATATTTAAATTCTATGCATAAATTCATCACGTCTATTTCTAAAGTTATATTTAATACAAAATTTATTATTAATGTTAAATCGCTTGGATAAATTCAGCATTAGTAATTATTAGCGCCAAATCAAAATTTTATTTTAAAGGAGCCGCGGTCATGGGGGCGGGTAGGTTCGGGAATCTTGTTTTCAATTTTTTTCTTCATTCTACGACTTACTAAAAGGTATTTTGCAAGATTATTTTAGTAGATGACTCAAAGAAAAAAAAATTATATATATATATATATATATATATATATATATATATATTTTACTTTTAAAGTCATTTTTTAGATTCAACTTTGAAGAATCTAATATAGCGCATAAAAATTTTCACAAGATAAAAAATTCCAAAAAACGTAATTGATCAAAAATTTTCCGTAGAATTTGAAAATGCTGTCATTCTTTACTAATTTTCCTTGTATTAGTCGGAAAATCGCGTTAGATGCACATCTAAAAAGCAACACATTTTAAACACTTATTATATGGCTAACTTGACGTATTTTCATCTAAAATAAAATAAAAAATAACATTTTCTTTATGTATTTGGATTTTTACGGTTCTCGGGAAATTTCCGATCGATTACGTTTTTTAGACTTATTTGCCGTGAAAATTGCGGTTTTTATGCGCTATATTAGATTTTTTAAGTTGAATTTAAAAAACTACTGTATGTATAATTTTTTTTCTTTGGATCTTCTACTTAATAATAATAATCTTGCAAAGTAACTTCTATTAAGTAGAAGAATGAAAAAAAATAAAAACAAGATTTCCGAACCTACCCCCTCCGCAACTGCCTTCGGCTCCTTTAAAATGAAATTGCCCCGTATGTGTTGGTAATTACCGCAAAAACGCGATATGTACTAAACATGCCTTTCACAAACATTACCTAAAACTTGTCGTAATTTATTTATAGGAGTTATGATTTGAGGTTGCATAACCGCTTTCATATTAAGATGCTTTGAATTTATCATTGGTGCGGCGAGTTCTGAATAATATTTACAAATTCTGCAAAACAGCCTGCTACTTGTATTGTAAAATTAAATTTTGGCAAAAACTATATTTTCAACAGAATGTGAGGCACGTCATACGGCCAAAACCACCAAAACGTGGTCTGACGACATTTACCTGGTGTAAATGTCTTTTCTTCACCTTCATGTTCAAACACTATAGCATAAAATAAAATAAAAGTTTTTCAAGTTTTATCTGCAACAGGTTGGTTGATCTCAGAATAAAATGGGGCAAATTTAGAATGGATTTACTCAATAAACATGCAAATCTTTAATTGAGTCAATGCCCAACCACATTCAAGCAGTTATAAAATATAGGTATAGGTTACACCATATTAGAAATAGTAATTTGAATTATGTCCCATTATTTAGTTGCCACACAAAATAAACAATTTTTTGTCAATTAGAGATGATAGAATTAATATTTTGTTTTTTCGTTGGTGATTGGTTCTAATTGTTGTTAATTAACTAACTACATAGTAATAAAGTAAAAAAAAATGTTATAAAAAAAACGTCAAATACTTGAATTATAAATGTCCCAATATATAGTTGTTAGGACTCGTAGTTGCTTGCTTTTATATAAATTTATTATTTAAATGTATATATGAAAATAATCTAACAATAAAATACATTTATTAAAAATACAACATTTTCTTTCTTTTTTTGAATTATTAATGTTTTATTTTTTCTGAAAACGTTTGAAAGGTTTTTTTTCTTTCTTAATAATTCTCTGTTTAATTATACTGATAAGTTTCAAAAATAACATTTTTCCATTAGTTGTTTGAATAATTTGAATAATTGAGACCTTTGCGGAAACGCATGAAGCTCTTTTGAATGTGAAAATTAGAAAAGTCAAAATTATATGTTATAAAAATGTTGTCAAATATAAAAAAAACTGTCACGTGCTAAATTTGTATTTTGTTTATATTTCTTAGAATATTTGATTGTTGATTTACATAGCAAATGAAGTTAAACTGCAATAAACCAAAGTTGGTCTAAACTTATTGTTTCGACATTTTGCATTTTTTAGCATTTGATAGCTAAGTCAACCTGGCTCAAAATATGTCTTATATTTACAAAATCTATTAGCAGGCCAATTTTTTGATTATTTGCTTAAAAGTTCTCTTTTAACCCTAAACCGCAAAAATCTACCAAAATTTCCTTGTGCGAAACGAGATAAGAGCGATTTTTTATTTCTGAACTGCTATTGGTTGGAATTTCATTTTCTTTTTCTAAATGCACAGACAAATATTTTAAATAACTTTTATATAAAACTTTTTTGCATAATTTTGCAAGAATTAGTGCTACGAGCTAAAAAAACGGCGTTTTTAGGGGGTGCCTTTTAAATATTTTTATCTGCTTTTCTATAAAAGTTCTAGGGCCTACAATTTCTTATAAATTTTATATGAAAAGAAATTTTGTGACGCAAAAACTACTCACCACAAAAGGCGCCGAAGTTAACCCCGTTATTAAAATATTCTAGTTAATGATCAAATTTGTTATTTTCATTTACATAATTAATCATTAAAAATTTCTTTTTGATTTTAATTATTTATTGATTTATTTTACATTTTTGTGCATCCTCTTTGCATTTCATTAAGGGGTGAGTTGTTTAATTAATAATAAAGCATTTCTATTGTAGATATTAAAAAAAAATTTAAATGTACAGAGTAGATTATTGTACATGTACATATTCCAGCTTTGGTGCCGTTTTGGTTTTTGTATGTTTTCTTGCTGTTTGCCCGGGTATTTTTTCTTTGGCCACTTGTCTTGCAACAAGATGCGTGGTAGTAGCTACTTTTAAGCTAGTTTTCTAGGGTCATAAAACATATTTTTAAAAGCTCTCTCTAGCAAGAAGGTGGAGGTGCTAGAGCGACAAAATTGCAATATTTTTGAATAATTTTTTTTCTAAGAACTAGTTTTGAAAAAACTTAAAAAAATTGAGATGCTGGAATTAGTGGGAACCTTTTATTACACATTTTACATCTATATGCATTAAATTTCATTGAAACATTTTTATCGTGTTTTGATTACCAAAAACCAAATACATTTTTTGGCATAATATTTGAGATTACAAAATCGATTATGGTAATTGTTAAAATTTTCTTTGAGTTCTGTGCCATTGTTAAATCAAATTTTTACAATCTTTCTTCATTTTTGGTAGTTCTTAGGACTATTTTTTGTACAAATTGCCGCAAATACTATAATTCATTTTTTTTCTGTAATTCCAAACATAACCAAAAAACTTAATTTTTTTAACGGCATATTTAAACCCATAAATTTTGTTCATGTTTTGAAAATGATATTTATTAGGTGGTCACCACCACAGTTGATTTAGCTTTTTATGCCATTTTGCATCATGTTTGTCAAGGTTTGCAGCGTTGTCGATTTCTCGGCGAATGTTGTTGTGGGTCTGCGGATTGTTTACGTAGACCTCTGTTTTAAGTAACCCCAAAAAAAGTAGTTTATGGCCCTCAGATTGGGCAATTTTGCTGGCCAACAAAAATTTTCTAATAAAAAAATTAAACGGCCTGGAAAAATTCCCATGGTGTCGCGCGCTGTGTGGGCGGTAGCTCCGTCTTTCAAGAACCACACATCCTCCAATTGAAACTTATCCAGTTTCGGCATTAAGAACTAGTTCAGCATGGTCCGGCACCATTTGCCACTGATGGTTACCGCGTTTCCACTGTTGTCTAAAAAAAGGATGGCAAAATCACACATTTTAAGTCTGTGCACCATACGCTCACTTTTTATGGATGGAGTGGATGTAGAACANTGCGCTCGGCTGGCATCAGATGCTGAACCATCTGAATTTTGAATATCTTTAAATCTTCAGTCAAAATTCTTTGAATTGACCGCTCAGTCAATGTTGATGGCTCCTCTTCAATACTATTTCTCACAAGTTGGAAGTTCCGACTTGTTTGAAAACGTAGATCATTACACAATATGACTGATAAACTGGTTGTTATATAGAAGGGAAACAAGTAGCAATAACGTTTACCCAAGGAAATCGTATTATGAACAGAAAAAAAACACTTTTATGTAATTTAATGCCGACTAAAATTATGCTGAAATGTTATGAATGGCATTAGAAGATCCAATGACAATTTACATTGTTGTCAAGTATTATCAATTTGGTGATACTTTGAATAAAACTAGTTCTGTAAAATGGATAAATTGAAACATATGTTATCAAATGCTTTGTGAAAAAATGTTGGCAGCAAGAACACATGGGCGTGAGCACCTAGTAGATGATCAGTGCAGCAAAAACTGCAGCAAGCCTGAAATTGTCGAAAAAGTCCTCTATGTGGTTATGCAGAACCGATTTAAAGGTTTCCAAAATTGCTAACAATATAGGCATCTGAGATGAAAAAGATTTCGTATTCCAACTGTAGAATTACGGATAAAAAACTTTTGGTAAGATGGGTGCCTCGCTTATTGACAATTGGTTAAAACTTTCAGCGAAAGAGAACGTGTAAAAAAGAGTTTAAATTGTTTTAACTCAAATAAAACCTACAATTTGTTACAACAGTTACAACTTGAATATCCTATTATCACCCCTGAGACCAAGCAACAATCTAAACAGTGGTGACTACCAAAAAAGTCAATGTGTGTGAAGTAAGCTGGAAAAATTAGGCAGGTTAACTGTTTTTTTGGGATGCTGATGAAATATTACTAAATGGTCTTTCCGAAGGTAAATATTACGCTAAACTTAAAGTGGATAAAATTAATGAAAAAAACCTGGTTTGCTAATATCATTTTCCATCATGAGTAGCAATGCAAAAATCGAATAAACTGAAGTACGATCAGTTTCAACATCCACTTTATTTGTCTTACGTTTTCTTGAGAAGAAGAAGTAAAAGCAATTAAGACTACTATTTTTAAAAACGCCAATCGCAGCTTTATGACGGCATAATGGCTTTGAAACATTGTTGAATAAAGTTCATTGAATTAAGAAACATATTTCAATATATTGTCTCATTTGCCCTTTCATTTATTTTTTTTTCTTAATTTTTTTGTTATTTGTTGTTTATTTCCTTCATCCTGCGTTTATTTTGGTCTACTTTTAGTTTATTTTGAGGTTTCCTTTGTTTAATTTTAATTAGTTTGTTATTTACGTTCATAAATATTTTTAAAAACAATAAGTAAAAGTAAAAAACAATATATAGTGTCGTAAAGGTTGTCTTAATTTACGAGGTGTGTAAGTGCACACCAGACTATTTTTAGTGCAAACTTGATCTACTTTTAATGCATTATATCTGATTATAGTATGCATATTTGTATTAAATTACACGGTACAATTAATTGTGGAATAAATAATTGGTAATTTACTGACATAATATGCAATTAGTTGGGCATGCAGCATTATGCAGTTCCAATGTAGATAATCTAATCTGCGATTGAAAAACTGTATTTCATGCATTTTTAATAAATTACACATTGTAATGTAATTATTCTTTTATAAAATTCATATCGATTTACGGCCATATATTAGCACAAAAGTATCGAAAAGGGCACTGACTGCACATTGCGTGCAGGTTTCGCGTTAGCCCCAACATAAAATATGAGAAAAGTGCTAACTAATATTGTTAACCGAATAAAGAGTGCGGGTTGACTGCAGTATTTTTTTATTAATCAATTGACCTTACTCAACCTTGGCTTAAGCTGGCCTACTTTTATCAACCAGAAACTTTAATATTTTGATTTAAAACTATTATTCTAATGTCGTTAACCTTAGAACTAAGAATAAATCCCATTGTTGATGCCTGCCCATTCTTCAAACAATGGAAACTTTCTTATATTGATTAGTGCTCGAATAAAAATGTAAACACAGACCGTAATTAGTCTCCCCCATAATAATTAATAAAAAACACCACAGCACATTTCCATCTTGCGCGAATTAGTAGCGTTACGAATTAGTTTCTGTTCGAAAATGGAAGGGACCTTTTCCTGATTTATAATATACACGGGATGTATGGTAATTTTGGTAAAAATAAATAATTGATTACAACACGCACGGCCCAGAAATATTTATTGAAATCTCTATTGTGAGTATTAATTACATACGTATGATTGATTGATTGATTGATTGAATATGTGGAGAATATATACATGAAGTCTGCAAAGGGATTCCGGAATATATTTTTAGGATCGTCAGTGATTAATAGTTGTATTTAACAATTATTAAATTATCTAATATTTATTTTGTGTATTTTTCATTTGAAAGCATATTTTTTGTGTAATTAATTTCCTTTTTGATTATTTTAATTTTTTATGTGTTTAATTTATTTTTTATTTATTCGCGTCCCTTATTTTTGTCAAAATATGTTATTTTTATTTCTGCGGAGATTTTTTTTTGTGTAATGAAATACATATAATAATAACGAGCCAATTGTGTTTCATTACACAAAAAAACACTCCAAAGAAATCAAAATCAATGGACGTCTAACCGAATAAAAAAATTGCTATTTCTGTTTAATTTGTTGGCGTTTTTGTATGAATAAAAAAAAGCGAGGTTTCTTTGTTTATTCATACAAGAACGCCAATCTAGCAAGGCCTCTAGGGAGTAAGTGTTATTGTCTTATTTTGTCGTTGTGCAAAAATTCCTTCCATAGACCAGTCTAGGTTGGGTTTACTGTAGTTAATCAAAAAATCATTTTAGTTGTTTGCTTTTTATTTATTATTTATTTCTATTGTTTATTATAATATAATTTTAATTATTTTTTTAATTTGTGATTTTTGTTACTTAAAATAATTTTTTTCCATATTTTTTAAATTTACATAGTTTTTTGTTCATTTTATTTAATTTATTCATGATTAGATCAATTCGTTTCATTTTTATTCATTTCTTTGTATATTTTGTTTAAATAATAACTCTATTTAATTTTTTATTTTTATTTTATTTGATTTTCATTTATTTTGATTAATTTGTTTTTCTGTATTTATTATTTTAGCATATTTTTGTGTAATGGATTGTGTTTTTTTTTGTAATTTTTTATTGTTTTTGGTATTTTTTTTTTGTTTAAATTTTTGTTTATTTTAAATATTTGTTATTTTTAAAACTATTTCTTTGTTTAAATTGTAGCAATTTTATTTTTTGTGTATTTCCGTTTATTTTGTTTGTACTTTGTATATTTTTTAATAATTTATTTTCTGATTTCTTTGATTGTTTTATAGTAATTTGTTTAATTTATTTATTGTTTATAATTTTTTTTGATATTATTTTTTTTAAATTTTTCATTGATTTAATTTTTTTTTAATTTGGATTATTTTACATTTTACTCTTATTTACTCTTTGTTTATTTTTAATAGTTTTTACCAAAATTTGTGGTTTTTTTATTGATTTTTTTTTATTTGTGATTTTTGTTACTTAAATCATTTGTAAACTGACAAATTGTAACTCTATTTTATTTTTTGTTTATTTCCGTTTATTTTGTTTGTTCTTTGTTTATTTTTTAATAATTTATTTTTTGATTTCTTTTTAAATTTATTAGTATTTAATAGTTTTATAGTAAAACATTTGTTAATTTTTATATTTATTTTTTGTATATAGTTTTTTTAATATTGTTTTTTTAAATTTTTCATTAATTTTGTTTTTTTTAATTATTTAGATTATTTTACATATTTTTTTACTTATTTACTCTTTGTTTATTTTGTTTAGGTTTTACCAAAATTTGTTGTTTTTTATGGATTTTCTTTTATTTGTGATTTTTGTTACTTAAATAATTTTTATTTCCATATTTTCTTACTTTACATAGTTTTTTGTTCATTTTATTTAATTTGTTCATGATTTGATCAATTTGTTTAATTTTTACTCATTTGTCGTATTTTTTTTGTTTATTTTTTTTTGTTTAAATTGTAACTATTTTGTTTGTTTAATTTTTATTTATTTTGTTTAATTTGTTTATTTTTCTGTTTTATTATTTTAGCATAATATTTTCATGTAATTCATTGTTTTTGTTTGTATTTTTTGGTATTTATTTAATTCTTTTTGGTACTATTTTTTTTGTTTAAATTGTAACTCTATTTTATTTTTTGTTTATTTCTGTTTGTTTTATTTGTACTATTATTTTGTTTAAATTGTAACTCCATTTAATTTTTTGTTTATTTCCGTTTTTTGTTCTTTGTTTATTTTTTAATAATTCATTTTCTGATTTCTTTTTAAATTTATTATTATTTAATAGTTTTATAGTAAAATTTCTTTAAATTTTTAATTTATATTTTGTTTATAGTTTTTTTTCGATATTATTTTTTTAAATTTGTCATTGCTTATGATTTTTTAAATTATTTAGATTATTTTGCATATTTTTTTACTACGCATTGATTTTTTGGTAAATTTGTTTTTTTTTTCAGTTTAATTTTTATTTCTTCATTGTTTATAATTTGATCAATTTGTTTAATTTTTACTTATTGATTGTTTATTCTTTGCATATTGTTTTTCTAAAATTGTATCTCTATTTTTGTTTTGTTTAATTTCTATTTGTTATGTTTATTCTTTGTTTATATTGTTTTATCGGATAAAATTTTTGTATTTATCTAAAATTTATTATTTTTATATATTATCATGTATATCATTGTTTTTGTTTTGGTATTTTCTTTTAATGTTTTATGCTTTGTTTGTTTTGTTTTTTTTTGTAATTGTAACAATTTCATTTTATATTTACTTCTGTACTTCTTTGCTTATTTTGTTTAATTTGTTTATTTTTCGATTTTCTGATTTCTTTTTAATTTTTATTATTTTCGCATATTTCCATGCATTTGATTGATTTTAGTAACTTATCTTTATTTATTCTTTGTTTATTGTTTTCATTAATTTTTCACTAATTTTTATTTTTTAAATTATTTATTTACTTATTTATTCTTTGTTTATTTGTTTGGTTTTTGTCAAAATTTGATTTCTATTGATTTTTTTTGTTAAATAAATTTATTTCAATTAGTTAATTTAATTTTTATTTCTTTATTGTTTATATGCCACTATGTACTTTTCGCAATTTAAGATCTCACACTCAAAATACTTATACAAAAATGTCTATTTATTCGTTAATAGACTCGAGTTAATAGAATTTATGAAAAAGTTAATTGTATTTATGTTATTGTTCATAGATTCTATCACTTCGGCGTTCATAGTCTTATAAACTCAATCATCAACTCATCAATCAAATACACAAGTTCATAATATTAATGAAAATAATCATACGTTTATTAATGCGTTAATACAATTTATTAAACATATTTATAATTTTACTAACAGCGTAATAGTATTTATAAATAGTGCATAAGTTTATTAATTTGTTGATTAAATTCACTAATTATCAGTGTATGAATGACTTACTATTTATAAATATATTTTATAGATCAATTAATTATAAGGATGGTTTCGACATCTACTATTATGGTACTTTATTATAAGAAATAAATAAAACAAAAATTACTATGTTTTTAAACTATAAAAATTATTTATTTATTAAAACTAAAAATAAACGCGACTCTAGTTTTAACTTACGAAGACCTACATAAGTCAAAACTCGAGTCAGGTTTATTTTTATTTTTAATAAATTTTATTAACAATTAATAGATCAATAAAACAAAAATTACTATATTTTATAAATAAAAATAAACGCGACTCGAATTTTGACTTATGAAGCAAGTAACTTGATGATGACTATAACATTCATAACTCTATGAACGATTTAATAGTATTTGTCAATTAGTTTGTAGGTCTATTAATATATTTATAGCCCTATGAACACATTAATTATATTTATTATATTTATTAACTAATTCATAAAATTTTATAACGATCGAAAAGAATGGCAAGTTCAAGATGTGTCGTTTAAACTTTTTGTTCCCACATAATTTTTTGTTGAGAACGGTTATGTTTATGAAGTGTAAAGTCAATATTTTGTTTTAGTAATTTGCACCAACAAAACATAAAATTATGTAATTGTACTACGCCATACGAAGCATTAGTGTGTCGTCACAGAGTCATGGATCTGCCGTTCTGAATCCAAAGAAACGTTTTTTTATAGACATGCATACCCATTTTTGGCGGTTTATTTAATTTCTACGTTATGAAAGCAACCCAACTCTATGTAAAAAAATGGTTTGGATTCTTTTTGACTCATTAATGCCCCGTATTGTTTCATCACACTGTGGCATTGTCAGGTAGATGTATATACATCATCAGGAATCTGACTCACCAGAGTGTAATACATATTCTTTTTATATACAAAATGTACTAAAACGATGAAAAAAGTTCATTATTAATTAACTAATTCATAAAATCTGTTAACGTAAACAAAAAATCTATTAACGCATACATAAAATGTATTAACGTATACATAAAATCTATTAACGTATACATAAGATCTACTAGCGTGTACATAAATCTATTAACGTATCCGTAAAATCAATCAACACTTTGATAAATTTTAGTTATATGTTGAATTTATGTACGCTGTATATGGAATTAGTGTACGTTTTTATTGATCTATGAACTGTTTATAAATCTATGAACAAAATACATAAATACTATTAACTAGTTGCTTGGCTGAAAATTAATGTACTTTTTAATAAATACAATTAATTATTAATAAAACACGTACATTTTTGATTCGGTGCAATTTTAGCCTTTAAAGTAAATTATATTATATTTTATAAATAAAACTTTAGCGTAATTGGTTTATAAATACATTTAAATTGCAAATCACTAATTGCGATAAATGTAGTTAAAATTGCATTCAATGCCATTCAAACAATTCATCACTGAATAGTCGGCCATCTTGATAGAGTGTATAAAAAATAAAGAAGCTGTTGCTATCGCAACGCAATCTTACGTTCGTGTTTTGGTGTTACGTTTCAGTTACTGCGTCGGTTGCATTCTTTTAGAGAATCGATTGAACAAAATGGTGTGAGATAATAACAAACTCTAATAGATTAAATAAATACTATGCTGTTAAATTTTTTTATATAACGAATGCTTATCACATATCAAGTGTGGTTAATGAATGGTTGTTATAATTATCCATATTAAAAAAAATAATTTTCCAACACGCAATATTATTATACATCACTCCATATATAAAACAGGATTGTTTGTCTATTTGTGTGCTTATAATTTAATTCTATTTTCATGTTATCCAATATTCATTTATAATCTAAAAATGACGCATTAATTGGGCAAGCAAGGAATAACTAGTTTTAAACCGCGTAATTTCTGGCAAAATATCTAAACATAACATAAAAGTTGTAAAATATTTTTGAACTACAACTTTTTAATAGTTGATTCCCAAAAATAGCCGTGTCGAAGTACAAAATAGAAATCAAAGGCAATTGGACACAATTTTTAAAAAAAGGAATAGTTAATAA
>JARJEC010113294.1:0-29320 GCA_030264575.1 Tachinus sp. AB-2021
CCCCGTAAACATATTTCTTTGATTTTAGAAAAGTTTCTCCTTAAAGATAGTTACCATTTATAATCAATCAAAAACATTACAAGGTCTCAATTCTGAATTACAAAATACTCTTGATAACGTAATATATTTTTGTATCAAAAAAATCAAAACCGCTGCTTTTCTTACTTCTGGGCATCATACAAAGACACCTAATGATGTTTGCTAAGATTTGTGAGTAATTGTTGAATCAGCTAATTATAACTAATTAACTAACTAAATACACGCTAAGGCTAAGGTACGTTTGTTAGTTAGTTGGGATTTCTGGGCATACAACCTTTATTATTGGCTAGAGGCCAAGGTGAGGGAGACCAGATTACCACATTTGTAAACGGTGTAATGAGGAAAGGCCATTCTGTATCCTGAGGTGGAAAGTTTAGTTACCATGATGAGTTGGAGTGCTCAACATTGTTCGTTCGCCATAGAGGTGCCTTTTCGTAATGATGAGGCCACAAGGCACGCCTTTCGAACACGTTTTTGTGTCGCTCTACAAGCAACTCTCCCAAACAACTGCTCAATTTCTAAGTTGGTTAAACATTTCGTCAACACGGTAATGTTGTCCCAAAGAACCTTTCTACACGTGTTCAAACTGTGGTGACATCCGAAAATGTAGGTCGTGGCCGTTGAGGGAAGCCCACAACGTTCAACTAGACACCGCATCCAAGTACATGAAATTTTGCGTGGAGCCTACTAATTATTATGTAAAAACATTTAAAATTTCATCACTTCAAAATATTGGTCGTCCAAAAGCTCCTTACAATTGATAACATTCAACGTCTGATCTTCAGTGAGCGTATGTTGGTCATTCTTCAGGATAAATTTGGGGTACTTGATCAAAAGTGTAGTTTAGCAATCCACCATTCGCAGCAATTCCGGTTGTAATCTTGGAAGATGTGCTAAGTCGACACATATTAGACAACCTTTGTCATAATTTTTTTTTATATTACAATAATAGTTCTGTCCATTAGCTGCAAATAGTGATTTTTTCGTCCTGATAACTCAAAAAATAAAGGTATAGCGTCCGATTCATATAAGGTCGTTTGGTTTCCGCCACCATATATAAGACTCTTTCCTATACAGGGTGGCGGAGACCGAATGAAATATGTCCACATACGATCAGTTAGTTCCAAGTTATATTAGAAGTAACTATGGCCATCCATAGCTTAGTAGGATAGCTTGCACTAAAATAAGATGAATATTATTCAGTACTTAAAGAGCACTAATCTACTACATTAAGTTGATAATGTATATGTTATACATTAACGCAAGACATTGCTTAACAAGTTCCTTTGCCAATGCAACCAATTAGAATGATATAACGCATAGAAGAGAACTCGTTGACTTGAATCTGTCCCATCATCAACTGACCGATCTCTAGGTCAGAGAAAAACTTGTACCAAATTGCCACAACTTATGACAACCATGCCATGTCCTTCTTCATTTCGAATATTCACTCACGCCGCGACAAATGCTAAATACCTACGCAACGAGGGCCTCTGGCCTCACTAATAAATTTGACTACTCCCTAACATATTCTGTCTGTTTAAAATGCTCTATTCAATTCAATTCTTAAAGCCATTTTTGCTTTTTGTCCAAGGCATAAGTGCCCCTTTTCTAAATCTCTACTTAAACAATATAATCATTCCAAACTATCCGTCTATCTCCTTACAAGAATATTCCGACGACACCTCCACCTGATTAATGCATCGTTCACCTGAGGTGGTTCAATTTTTTTCTAACAATACCTTTTCAATATAGTCTCCCGGTTTCAATTATGAAAAATTACAGAAATCCAGAAAATTCATTTTATACTTTTAAGCGATCCCCACCACAAAACATAACATCTTCATCTTCGTCAACAATAGCGTCTGGCAACCTGGGTGATTCTTTCTTGTACTTCCAACCTAAACTCCACGGTTTCCGGACAACAATCAGGTATTATTAAAAAATGCCTCAGATTGGGCAGCCATTGAAATGGATTTTTGAAGAAATATATTCTAATGTTTTATTAACTTCAGTGTTGTTCGGAAAACTAACGGCGTGGTAACAGGATATAGCAGGTAAGTAGAGGTGCTTGAAGGGGGATTCACCATGGAAGAGCTTAGTTTGTAAAACAATGTCAGAGCAAGAGGCACCGCCGTCCGTTGGGCAACGAATCATTATTAAGTTTCTCACAAGAGAAAAGTAAAAGCGTCCAAAATTTAAAATAAAACTAGGGCACAGTTTGTACACCCTTAAAAACGTGAACATCTGTCATAAAAACTTTTTGGGAAGACGAGGAAGAGTTAAAAATGAAATAGGGTGCGTTTAATTTTTAACTCTTTCGTTCTTATGACACGTTCGTTTAACGGTCGTCTAAGATCCAGCTTCACTAAGGAGAATATGAACAATGTTAGCCGTTTTATTGAGAGTGATCGTCAAATAACGGTTGTTCAAATTTCTGAGCTGGGGATAAGCTCTTGTAGCGCTTATTTTTGCCGATTTTACATACAAAACGTGATTTTGCTTAACGACAGCACCAAAGACTCCATACGGCTGCTCTACCCGACTAAAATTTAAGGATTTTACTGAAACATCCTCAATTCGACTTATCGCCTTGCAATTATCATTTGTTTGGGCCACTAAAAGAAGCACTTGAAGACCAGAGTTTTGACAGCAATATTGCAGTCTAAAGCGGCGGTTTTCAATCTTTTTTAGTTTGCACCTACCCACTTCTTTTATTTTAAATTTTCTGGCGCCCCTTTGGAAAAAAATTCTGACTTTTTTTTTGTCGCCAACTAACTTTTGACTTTCCTTGTTTTGCTCGCCCCCACCATTTATTTATCAAGACCATTTTTTTTGTTTCGTCGTCTACTAACATTTGTAAATAATAATTATTTATAATTTAAATTTTTAAATGGAACCTAAGTTGAAATAATGGAGATTTGAACTCATAACCTTTGGATTACTGGGTGCGATCCCCATCACATGAGAATTTTCTGAAACATTTATTTCAAATGGAGTAACGGTCATTATTTAATAATTATAATATTCTAATTTCAACAAACTTTTTCTTCGTTCTCCCCCACATTCATTGCTAATGATTTTTTTTCTTTCGCACCACACACTTTGAGAATCAGTGGTCCAAGGCTTCGTGCGCAATTGATAGGTTTTGGGCCAACAAAAAAAAACGGGAGATGCACGTCTTATCGGAATACTTAAATACATCGAAGGAGTAAGAGTTTCAGTTTTGCCCGCAAACACCCATCTGCTCATAAGCTCAAGTGTTCTGATTGCTGTGACATGGAGCAGCATCTCTCCAGCGGAGTGACAAATAACTATTAACAATTCTTAAATTCCATCAAGATTCCTCATTCAATGCCCATCTTTAGAATTTACGATCATTCCGTGAGACGAATTTCATTTTGATTCGTATAATGACTAACATTGTATAAAAACTTTTCGACATTAATGATTAAAAAGTTCTTAAGATTTCACAAAATGTTATTGAGAAACAATTAATAGATATCAGAGACAAATTTATAGAGTAACTACCCTTAATTCAACATACACATTCCTAAATAAACAGGGCTGAAGAACTTCGAGGTCGATGGCCAATCGGATAAAACCCAACAAAAATACTGCATATACTTTAAGAAAACCCTGCAAAATTTTATAAAATTTCACGAAACTAACATAAAATTTGACGGCATCAAAATTTCAAAAATATCACACACAAAAAATTTCGCAAAATTTGTTGAACAAATTAAAAACGTTAAAAATAAAATAAAATCGATAATGGGATTAATTTTGGCATGAGATAAAATGCAATGTCAAAAATAACAATAATATAGTTTTGACCATGGGTTCCGGGTTCGATGCCCGGGCAGTTCTTACTTGGAGGGTCGACTTTTCAGGTTAAAAAAGTCGTGTTATGCACACCTCCTTTGAGACAAGAAGAAAAATTGTAGGTTCCATGTACTGCCTGGTTGTTGCGTGCACGTAAAAAACCCAATCATTTAGGTTAGAATTCCCAAATTAACCGCAAAATTTCTAGATGTGGTAAGGCAATAATAATCTTTTAGGTTGATTTGCTAAAAATTAACTAACTAACTAACTCCAGATGTGGTAAATCTTTGGCGTCGGTAATTAGTCCTGAGATGATATAAATAGGCCTACGTTAAATAAGTTAACAAAAAATATAGTTTTGGTTTAAGGCATTTCTAGTTTCCTTATTTGCTTCATCTATAGGATAAGATATTTAAAAAATGGTGAAATTTATTGTCATAAATGTGTGAATTAAATAATGTGTTTAGTGGGGCAGCATTTGTGTATTTATTAAAAAAATAATAAATTAAACAATATTAATGTACGATAAAAAGTTAATGATTAATTTTTAGTTTTTTTTACCAAGACAGCATAAATAAGTAATACAATTTACATGATACCATTATAATGACACAATAGCAGCCACAAGGAGAAATTTGAATTTATTAAAATTGCAAAAATGTGAATAAATGTGCTATCTAAAGTTGAAACGAAAATATAAAATTGAGCATAATATATTAAACAAATGTGAGGTCACCGGCAAACAATTATCTCCGGTCACTCGTGACCTACACAACGTGTTAAAATTGACAAAAAAACTTTGTAAAAACGATTATATTTATACTTAATGAATATTTATAGCACATTGTTTTTTTAGATTAGAAGTATGTGACTGATAAAAAAATCGTGCCAAAATTAATTAATTTTAAGCAAATATAAATGGTCGGAGAAAAAATCAAATTTTAGTACAATAAAATGTTTGTCCAAGCCATAACATTAATCCTTACCATCGTGCAGGTAATTCTTTTTATAATTTTTAAATGTATCGATAATTTTTATTTTTTATTAGATGCAAGATGTATCTGCTGTACCTTTAGTGCCAATGCCCAATTTTAAAGCAGTTGAACCTATTCCATTTATATTACCAATATCGCTACCGTCCACAGCTGCTACACCTTTAGTGACATTGCCCGATTTGAATGCCGTTGAAACTAATCCAATTACATTACCACCAATAACACTAGTGCCTACAGATACTACCACTACTGGAAACCCTGAACCTACAATAATATAAACTTTGAAGCCTTTAACAGCTCAATTTGAAAGTGTATTTTGAAACTATCAACATTTAAATCAACTTAAATATCTAATAAACTATATTTATATCTATTAATAGTACAAAATGTAACAACCACTAAAACAATGTAATCCGTATTTAAATATTAGATTCAATATATTTTTATTGCATTATTTTTTATTACATTGTTATCCAAACATAATTAATTGTTCTAATAGGTTATTTGTGCAGTATTTTTATACAAATTAATAATTGTATCCTAAATATAATCTAAAATTTGAAGTACGGCCAGGATATTTAAAATTCCGGACACTTCAGTTTGATTAATTTAAAACGCTAAGTACCTACCAGTTATTATGATTAATTCAAAAAGAATAATTTTTTTGAACTTTGAACAAAAATTAAACAAAATTTCACAACGGATTAATTTTGATCAATTTAAAATGTCAAAATACGAGTCAGTTTAATATAATTTGCAACCGATTAAAAAAATTAATTGTGTCCATGATACTTATTTGTATAATTAAACAATAATTAAACAAACACCCGCTGGGTACCAGAGATGAAAAAAGATAATAATAATAATAATAAACAAAATTTCCTTTCGGACACTTCATTTGGAACATTTTAACAAGTTTAAGTACCAGCTAGTTCATTATGATCAACAAAAAAAATTTGAAATGTGATCGGGATATTTAAATTATTTGTATAATTAAACAATAATTAAACAAAATTTCTTTTCGGACACTTCATTTTGAACATTTTAACAAGTTTAAGTACCAGCCAGTTCATTATAATCAATTAAAAAATAATGAATTGTGATCGAGATATTTAAATTATTTGTATAATTAAACAATAATTAAACAAAATTTCATATTGGACCCTTAATTTTGATAAATTATAAGATTTTCCCTTCCTTATAATTTATAATCAATTTAAAATTTTCATTTCATTTTTTGATTAATTTTAATGGTTTTAGCACCAGCCTTCATTATGATCAACAATTAAAACATTTAAATGTGTCCGAAATACTTTATTTTCTTTTTGAATAATTAAACAATAATCAATAAAAATTTCATAGCGTACACTTCGTTTTGATCAATTTAAAAGAGGGGAAAAGTGACAAACATATCAACTATATGTCAAAAGATGTCCCTTCAAAATAAAATTTGGCGCGTTTCAGGATTTTTTATCCAAATTTACTGAGATATTCAGGGTGGGTACTTTCAAAAAAACCCTGTATATTAAGTTGACAGTTTTAAATTATTTTACAAAGTTTATTGTATATCATGTCAATGATTTAAATTTTCTCATGGAGATCTATTAATAAAAAAAAATGTAGCCTATACATGTGTTAATGACAATTAACAATCTCGATCATTACAAGCTTGTTGATTAAGTAACTATTGTTTCTATAAATATAAATAAATCCGAAAAAAATGTAAAGTATTTTTTCCACAACCGGTTGAGCACCTCAATTGAGCTGAGAAAGTTCATTTTTCTCACCTAGGGGAGAATGTAAATCACGCATTTTTTTTACCAATTGAGAAGCTGCGTTTGGAGTTTCTCAAGAGTCAAAATCGAAGCCGCCTAATTTGTCTGTCAAAAATATGAATCTTTTTCCCCTTTTGCAACAAAATTCTGCCGGTTGGAAAAAAATAGTATTCAAACCTTGCTAAGAAAGTGCCCTTGCAGACCTTGGCAAACTTTGCCCGCACTCTGCAAAGAGCACTTTCTTACCCGAGTTTGAAATATACTATTAATAGGAGAAAATCGGCAAAGTAGCTGACATCTGGTGTTAAATTTTGAACTACTCAAATGTGGAAACCAAAACCCATGTTATTGTAAACTGTCACTGTCACTCGCTTTTAAAATAACCTCAACAACATAATCAATACACTATATCAATTATACACAATGCTGTTGTTTGACAGATTATTTGTCATTGGCTGCCATTGATCATGGGTTTGTTTTCTCCATTTGAACATCGCAAAAGCGGCATCTATTGGATTTTGCTTTTCTCCTATACTGTTAAGTTTGATTTTTTAAGTGAAATGAGCCGGGAAATTAAAGAATATGGTACAAGATAAAATTAAAAAACTTTTATAAAACTTGCTAAAATTTACTTTAATAAAAAATTGTCACATATTTAGAGAGATAAGATCTAAACACAAATGAGAAATATCTATAAATATAAATTAGTAATTATTTTTAATTAAAATTTGTTAAAAAAAAACAGTTTAATTATTATTTATGGGCCTGATAAAGAATACGTGTTCGTATTGTAAACTATTTATCGATATATAAAGTATAGCAGAATATCAATTTTTTCATTCAAAATCATCACAATAACCAACATGTTGTTCGTCGCGATAATCACGCTCCTCTTCGTCATTGGACAGGTAATAATTAAATAAGCTTTTTTTAAATAGTAAATAATATATTAGCATTTTTTAAATGATAAATCAAATAAGCATTTCTCTAAAAAATATGCCTTGAAAGTGTGTTCATCATGATTGACAGCAAAATTAATATTTTACCAAAACTTATCAATAGTAATATATTAAGTGCATCGAAAATTATCGAAAAGTTTGACCAGAAACTGCATGAATTTTTTAAAATTGTAATTGGATCAATTTGACAATTAGAACGATTGAATGCGGTTTCTTAAAAGCAACCATATTTTGAACGTAAACTTTTTTAAATAATATATTTAACAGACTATATCCCGAGCAACTAAATTTGGTATAAATATCCGATAGTGGCAGATATTATTTAATCTGATTTGTGTACATTGATGGGGTTAACCATCTGACACTCACATTTATTAATTAATTTGTCAAGTTCAATTTATTTATTTCGTTGCTTAGCGCCAGTGCACTTGTCGCTGTAATTCTTGCAAGTGCAATTTTCAGTGTAATTCATATACAAGTGCAATTTTCAAAAAGTTAGCGTTTGCAATTACCATAACTGTACAACAGTGCAACAAGTGCAATTTTCAGTGTAATTCATGCACAAGTGCAATTTTCAGTGTAAGAGAAATCTGATTGGCAAAAATTTAGAAATGGCTCGATATGATTGGTTTATAATCATAGTTGAAAATAGTCATAAATACCACATATCCCTGCATATTTATAAAGAAATTTAAATTTTAACGATTACTCCGGTATTTATAAAAGACACCTTTTTTGGGTGGCCCAATGTTTGCAATTACCAACATAGTTGACGTTTGCAATTACTGTAACTGTAACTGAGAGTAACAGTTCCGGCCGCCTAAAAAATGTGTTTATCACTGCAGAAATACTCTTTGCCTGATGCTTGTTTTGCTCACTTCAGACTCGTCCAGAAAAATAGCACTTTTTCGCGTTAATATACAAAGAACTATTATGAATTATTTATTTATAACTATAGAGTAAACAAATTGATTTAAATTCATTGTTCAATTAGTATTTTACGATTCCAATTCTTTACGATTTCAGGAAAAATTTTATACAACGTCTATTACATTATCTAACTTGACTTGAGCTTTAAGAAAAACTTTATACAACGTGCTTAACTTGACTTGAGCTTTAAGGTACTTGATACAAAGTGCCTCTTATTTCAACATTCGGCAGTAATGTGTGATTTTCTCGACTTTTATGCAAATAACTATTATTTACATTTATAAATGTTTCAAAATTTCTGCCACCTTCGGGGGTATTATTTATTTTTTTATTTACCAACCAGTATCGTTCAACAGATTATGAACCGCAATTTGAAAACAATATAAATATAAATATTAAATATTTTGTTTGTGTCGTTTAAGTCGTTGTGTGTCTAACGCATAATCTAAAAATTAAAAACATATTAACTGGACTATTATAGCACATTATGTATTTTATAACTCAAATTTGTAATTCTCTTAAATATTTTTTTTTAGTTTAGCGATGTAGCAGAAACGGTACAAATAAAAGTTATAGGTGATGCTCAATCAATGGAATTAACTAATATTGCCTACGTACAAGAGATAAAAAATAATGGCCAAGCATCGCCCGTACAAGTACAACCACCACAACCACCAGCATAGAGAAGAAAATAATATTCAAAATACACAATTAAATAGATCACAATAGTTTACTATATCTGCCTACGATAATTATTAAATAAATGTTTTCTGTTAATAAACGTTTAGTGCTGAATGTATTTATTATTTCCAAGAAAAATCATTTTCTTGTAAAACGTTTAAAATTTAACGTGTGACAACTGAAACTGGTAAGGGCCCAAATCTTTTTTACTTACAAACAATTTCTGATAAATTTTTTGGGTTAAAATACTTCATAAGACCCTACTTAACCGCTAAAAACTTGAAAAATATCATTTTTGGTTTATCAGAAAATAACAAGTTTTGCAATTTTAAATTGTTGGAGTTCGTACATATAAATCTCAATTTTCAGCGCTTTTAGTAACATAACATAATACAATATATTATTATTATTATTATTATTATTATTATTTTTATTATTATTATTATTATTATTATTATTATTATTATTATTATTATTATTTTTATTATTATTATTTATTATTATGAAATAAAACAATTTACTATGTTTTTTATCACGAATACATTACTAGTTTCGGCTCCGCTGGATTATCACATAGTAACGGTCACTTCAATTAATTATATTTATTATTATTATTATTATTTTTATTATTATTTTTATTATTATTATTACGATTATAACCTCATTATTTAACACTTTCTTATGTCACAAAAAAATTATAATTTATTAATACTTAATTATAAAAAGTATTGTTTGTGTCGATTGTAAGCAAAAAAATCAAGGGGGTTGCATTTGAAAAAAGTAAATTACAATCTAAATGCTAATTATGTCATAAAAGTTCGCAAATCACTCAATTTTGAATAATGTAATGTAACAAAGTAATATTTTTCCCAATAATCCTATTGTATTTAGATGCTGCTCCTATAATTTTTGTTTTAAATTTGTTTAAATTTTTTAAATGAGGTTATGTTAACAAAACTTCTAAAAGTTTTAATTTATGCATCTAATCTACTAACAAATAAAAAATTGCAAAAATACGCTTCAATTAAAAAAATAACAAAATTGATATTATTCCGGTTAATCCGGAAATGATATTTTTGAAAATTTCAGCTCTAAAGTAAGGTCTTGTGATGTATTTTAACCCATACAAATTTCATTTAAAATATCCATAAACAAAAAAGATATGGGCGTTCTTGTTTCAGTTGTCACCCGGTATGTTTTCTCTTTTTTTTTTGGAAATACTAAAAGTTGAAATTAATTAAATTATCGTTTGCCAAACATTTTTTTACTCTTGAAACAAAAAAAAGAGGATTTAATGAAACTGGATTTTTTTCTAAACCTAACCAAAAATGAAATGAAAAATTTCAAAAACAGAAGATTTAAGAAAAAGTATAAATTTTCTTAATAAAATTAATTATACATTTATAAAGATAAGAAATCTATTTCTTCTTATGTTTTTTCTTCAATCAAACAAAAAAAAATATTTTTGATATTTTCAAAAAAAAAAAACAAATTTGAAATAATTTTTTTCCTAAAATTAAATTCGATTTTTTGGATATTATCCAATAATTAGATTGCGCTATAATTGGGCAGGCAAATAGATCCACTATAGTAAAAAATATAGGACTAATAGTTTTGACTATGGTGACCCACAGCGTGGAGATGTTATCCAATAATAGAAAATACTTTACAAATAGTTTTGATTATAGTAACCCACCCGCCCGCCTAAGTATTGCGTCATCCAATTATTGGATATTATATTTATCGGTTCCTACAAACGTATTAAACCAGGCTATGAATATTAAATGTTTCTTAACTAAATCCCAACCTAACCTAATTAAATAGATATTGACATTCATCGGCTAGTGTAGTTTAATTTCAAAAACAGCGCAAGTGTAGATGTTATCCATTAATTGGTTTGCGCTATAACTGGGCAGGTGAGTGGGCACTATAGTAAAAAATCCTTTACAAATAGTTTTGATTATGGTAAACCACCCACCCGCCCAATTATTGCGCTATGCAAATAAATATTGACATTGATCGGCTGGTGCAATATATTTTTAACAACAGCGCTAGTGGAGATGTTAACCAATAATTGGTTTGCGCTATACTTGGGCGGGTAGATGGGCACTGTAATAGAAAATACCTTACAAATAGTTTTGACTATGATGACCCACCCATCCGCCCTGCAATTGCGTCATCCAATTATTGGATATTATATCCGACAGTGCTGTTCCAACAAAAATATTACACCAAGTGATGAATATTGATTGTCTCTTAAATAAATCCCAACCTAACCTAATTAAACGAAAGTGATGTTCATCGTCTGGTGCAATATATTTGCAAAAACAACGCAGGTAGAGATATTATCCAGTAATTGGTTTGCGCTATAATTGGGCAGGTGGGTGAGTCACTATATTTGAAAATACTGGACTAATAGATTTGACTAAGGTAGCTCACCCATCAGCCCAGCTATTGCGTCATCCAATTATTGGATATTATACACATCGGTGCTATTCCTACAAAAATATTACACCAACTGATGAATATTAATTGACTTTTAAATAAATCCCAACCTAACCTAATTAAATTAAAGTGACGTTCATCGTCTGGTGCAATACATTTGCAAAAACAAGAGATATTATACAGTAATTGTTTTGCGCTATAACTCGGCGAGTGGGTGGGTCACTATATTAGAAAATACTGGACTAATACTTTTGGCTAAGGTAGCCCACCCATCCGCCCAGTTATTGCGTTATCCAATTATTGCATATTATATGCATCGTTGCTCTTCCTACAAAAATATTACACAAAGCAATCAATATTAATTGTCTCTTAACTTAATCCCAACCTAACCTAACTGGCGCAATATATTTACAACAATAGCGCAGATGGAAATATTATCCAATAATTAGTTTACGCTCTAACTGGGGGGGGGGGTGGGCAGTATAGTAAAAAATACTTTACTAATAGTATTGATCATGGTAACCCACCACCCGCCCAGCTATTGCGCTATCCTATTATTGGGTATTACATCCATCGGTCATGTTCCTACAAAAATATTACACCCAGCGATAAATATTAATCGTCTATTAACTAAATCCCAACCATACCTAATTAAATAAAAATTGACATTCCTCGGCTGGTGCAATATATTTTCAGCAATAGCACAGGTAGAGATGGTATTCATTAATTGATTTACGTTATAATTGGGCGGGTGGGTGGGCACTGTAATAGAAATTACTTTACAAATAGTTTTGATTATGGTGACCCACCCACATGCCTAGCTATTATGTCATCTAATTTAATAAAATGTAGCATCCATGGCCCGGTCGCAGATGAAGAAGTTATCCAATAATTGAATAAAGCTACAATTGGAGAAGTGGGTGGGTATCTATAATAAAAAATATTGAACTGGTTTTGACTATGACAATCCACCCACCGCCCAGCAATTTCGGCATCCAATTATTTGATATTATATCCATCGGTGCAGTTCCTACAAAAATATTACACCAGGCGTTGAATATTAATTATATTTCTCAAAAGTAAATCCCAACATAACCTAACTAAAAAAAATTTAAATTTATTGCCTGGTAGAATGTATTGTAAAAACAACGCAGGTAGAAATGTTATCCAATAAATGGATTGCCTATAATTGGGTGGATGTGTAGGTGACTATAGTAGAAAATATTGGACTAATAGTTTTGACAATAGTGACTAACCTAACCTAATCTAACTAAATAAAACATTATATCATCTCCTGGTGAAATATATTTGTATAATGGGTAAGCCACTATGTAAAAAATACTGGATTAATAGTTTCACCATAGACAAAACTATTAATCCAGTGTTTTCTCAAATCCACCCGCCCAGGTATTGCGTCATCCAATTATTGGATATTATTCCCATCTGCGCTTTCTCTGTTATATTTATATATAATAAATATTTTTCAATCAAAATAAATACAAATAATTTTAATATTTCTTGTTTTACTTTTTTTTCAAGAGCAATTCTTTTTCTGTTTTAAGCATCAGCTTGTTTCTTTACTTTTATATCAATATAGATCCACATTTTGCAAAGACGTTTATTTTTTAAATTTTAATAAGTTAATTATTATATGATTTCAATTTTCAAACATTCAACAAAATAAATACAAGGAATTTTGATAATTCTTCTTTTAATTTCTTTTCAAAAGCCTTTCTTTTTCTTAAGCGTCAGCTTGTTTCTTTGCTATTATATCGGTTAGATCGAAATTTTGCAAAAACGATTTTTTAAATTTTAATAAGTTAATTATTGGATGTCCCTCGATTAGTTTAAGCAATATAGCAACAAATAATATCATGAATGATAGTGTCAATACGGAGCACACAAATGCACAACTTCTTGTGAGAAGAAGATTTTGATGTTTCACATTTACCATTTTTAATTAGTTATTTTTTATGTTAATTTTCTCTACATTATTATTTTATAAATTACTTTTGTATTTTTTTCTGATTATTTGATTGTTTGTGTTTAATGTTTTGATTTTGTCTGTTTCTAGTTCATTCGATTAAAATGTTGTTGCTGGAAGAATTAAAAACACGCAAAAACCGGTTTGAATCAACAAATTCGGTTTAGAATTCCGGCGCAGAAAATTTCTGAAAATTCGACGCAATTCCGGTTTGAGTATCTGCTTAAAAGACTCGGTTCGAGTATCTGCTTAAAAGACTGCAGAAAAAAAGGATAATATCTTATTGTTAAGATTTGTATCATCGTCAAAATTTACATAGAATTAAAGTGTCTGGTTAAAGATTACTCCAAATATACTGGATAGTTACTAGCAAAAATAGAAATTCAACAATTTGTGTAGAAAAGTTTGCAATGCATATTTTGATTAAAGTAAAGAATAAAAATCAAATAATATACAAAACAAAATAAAAGACTATTTATTGCAATGGGAATTATCAATATGCATTATTTTATTCATTTATCAAATATTGGCTTCCATGATCCACCAGCAGCCACAGGATCAGATTCACCGTCAATTGGAACAGAAGCATTCTGATGTACCTGTACTGGAATCTCCTTTTGTTCGGTTATTACCGGGCTCTCACCGTTATTATTTAATTGAGTCTTTGGAACTTCCTTTTCATTTTTTATACCTTCAATGAACGTCGGTTTGTTTATAGTTAATTCTTTTACTTCTCCTACGACCTCAACGAGAACGGGTACTGATGAGACATGAAAATTCAACTAAAATATAAGATTAATTTTGAAATTATTTTTTTTTACTATTAACGCTACACAATTAAGCCAAAAAAATAAATAATAAAGATTAAAACATATTGAAAATATACGGTTACGATTAAAATATACGATTAATTTTGGAATATTTTTTTTTACTTTTAACGTTACAAATTAAGCCAAAAAAAACAAATAATAAAGATTAAAACATGTTGAATTTATAATTTTCTGTTATATTTATTTATTTTAGTGAGAGATAGATAACTTTCATAAAAATTAAAAAGTCAAATTTTAATATTACTGTAAATAAAATTATTTATTTTAAATTACACAAAATACAAAAAATCTTATAATTATTGTTTAAATTAAATTTAACCAAAATAAATTTAAAAAAAATAAAATAAATTCTTTCAAAATATATAACGTATATTTTACGACGCACGTTTCGATTATTAATATATTATATATAATATATAATACTATAACAATTTATTTTATTTTATTTATATTAATTTAAACTGATTCAACAAAATATATAACTTAAATTACGTTTGCAAAAAATACATTACCTGCCCAAAAATAAGCAGAAATGCTATTGCTAACATCATATTGGATTTGAGTAATATACTGCGTGTTAAAGTACCTTATATAATCGCAAACAGCTTACATTTTAAGCACGTATTTCATATCATTTCTAACATAATATTAATTGCTTTCTTGTTTAGCCACAGTATTAATGTGTACGATGGAAAAATGATTATTTAAATTGTTTATTTATAAACGAGTTTAGTTTGCGCTACATCTGCAAAACCAAACTAATTTTATGCATTAATTTTGAGAAAATAATCCTTAACAACTTTGAATTTATATCTGTGCTAATACGTTAACAAATTTGAATTTATATCTTTGCCAATACTTTCCTATTTTGTGTATTATCAATTTTTGTCCAAATTTTAATTTACACGCATATTCGATGATTGTTTTAAGCTTTTTATTTATTATTTTAAAACATCAAAAATGATGAAAAATTAGCAAATTTCACAAAAATTTCCTAAAATGTCGAGAAAATGTGACAAAAATTGTAGCATGTTTTTGACATTTTACATTTATCCAACATTACAAAATATTTCAATATCTTATTTCACAATGAATTTTCTGCCATGATTGCCATTTCTTCATATTTAGTAGAATTTTATAAAATAATAATTTTCTTAACAATATTTTATTGGCAATTTCTAGTGTTTTTCGGTATTTTATTAATATTTACAACATTTATCAAAACTTCATAAATAAATAAATTAAAAAAATGAAAAGGGTAAAAGCCGTCGTGGGCTTCGAAATGACTTTTTCACATAAAGCTTTTCAATATTGTGCTCCATATTGTCACCGTCACTAATATTTCTAGTGTACAAACTTCACTTGGCTTGCCATTTTTTATCACAACCACATCAACGCGCCATTAGATGTGTCACATCAAAAATATCAAAGAAGAAAACCAAACAATTATACATTTTTGAGATATTTAACCGTTTCGTGCGAGAACAACTTAAGAAGGCAAAAAAACTCTCAACACAAATTCAATGGGAAATTGTTAAATAGCGAGAAAAACCCAAAGTAATAATAATTTGACGTATTGATTAAAAAATGTATATTCCCACGCATAGAAAACTGCTAGGCGCATTCTTATAGAACTTATAGAACCCAAAAAAATAAAAACTCAAAAAAGTCATATAAACCATTACGACTGTTTAATGGCATCAGAAAACTCTTTGAGCAAATAATAAGTAAAATAAACAACTTTTTATATATCTTATCACAAAAAAATATTTGTTTCTATCACCGTATGATGATGACCAGGTAATTGGTCGAAACTAGTCCGGTTTAATAAATATTTTTTGTGACAAGAGATATAAAAAGTTGTTTTATTTATAAACTAATTATAAAAATAGAAAAAGATGAAAAAGGACTATCAGAAATTCATTTGGGTTTACGCAAAGGAAAATAAAAGGTAAACGCCATGCATACGGTAAAAAATATAGCAAAAGAAAAGCATGCTGAGATAGTCACCTTAGATGTCAAAAATGCCTTCAACAGTCCACGGCGGAATAACATAAACAAATTGTATAAAAGAAAAGAAAAAGTTGCAATAATTTTGGTTTCTATATTAAGTTAAGCTGTTTCACTAAAAATGCACTCTGAGATACAATGTAATTCAATTCAAGAATTAAAAAAAAAATTTATAAAACCATTTTGATTTATTGTTTACATGTAAAAATGAATCAATTTTCTAAAGAATGAAAAACCCTGGAGTTCTGTTGAATATTTTCTGCGGTTCCATGCTTCTAGAACCCATAAAAATATCTACCGCAGATCCCTGGTTGAATACCGTTGGGCTAGAGGATCCAGCTCATTCATAGATACCCGAATACCGCAAAATAATAATATGGCTAAAGGGACAATCGAAATCACCTGCAAAATTCCTCAAAGCTCAGTACTAGGTCCTATAATATGGAATATCTATATAACGGGGGTCCCAAAAAGTGCGAGACTCATTGGTTACGCAGATTACCTTGTTATAATAGCGAGTGGAGACACCAAGGCAAAAAGGCAAACATAATTGACAATCTAAAATGACTACAAAACTAATTTAGATATAGATAAACCAAAGGAGTAGCACCTGCACAAAACGCAAATGGTCATACCACTTGGAAGAAAGAAAGTGACATTAAGGCACAGTTTTAAGTGCAGTGATTATAAGATAACCTCACGTGCTTGGAAGTGGATTTGAAAATTATATACATGAAAACCATATACAAAACAAGACCAAAAATGCAAAAAAATCTTAAATAGTTTAGAGCAAAATAATGCCAAATATTTAAAGAGCAAAAGCAGATAAAAGACAGCTCCGTGCCTAGTTGCAAACTGCATACCTTAGCCCAACATAGAGCAAAACGACCAAAATATAAAAGTATAAGAACATGAAGGAAAGAGTGCAAATAAAGGCATATATACCATAAATGAAACTACCTTTAGGAAAAACAATGAAAGAAAACAGTAAGGGAAATTTTTAGCAGACAGTCGTCTGGTGGCTTTCAGGCGTCTCAGAGGAATGCTGCACTACGTCTTTTAAAGATTTTTGATCTCCTAAAGAAAAAAAGGGTTTAGTTAAGATATGGATATCATTGATTATGTCACAAATATCATTTACAACCATTTGAAAAATAGCAAAGAAATAAAAGTATTGGATGGCTCACTAAGATCCGTACTAGGACCCACTTTATAGAACATACTCTACAACAAAATACTAAACATAATAACAAGTTAATCGGAAAATAATTAAAACTTATCGGCTTTACAGACGACATAGTGATAATAGTGGCCAGCAAATTAAAAAAAAAAAATTAAGAAAAGATATACCAGATACTGAGAGACATAATCAAAGTAATTCCAGAAGTAGTCCTCCTAGTGGAAAAAAACTAACCAAAATCGATATCGAGGTTCCAAATATCAAAATAAGATCAAAGAAAACTGAAGTAAACTTCAACAAACACAACTTGAACAGCTAAAAATGACCGCCAAAGCGGAAAAATACATTATGGCTCTAACAAGCATCAATCTTGATATACAGCAATTGAAAAAGACCCAATAAAGTACTCAATGCATTGTAGCAAACTCGGATTCCATATTTCTAAAAAAACTAAAGGATAGCTGTACATTCAACCAACAAGCAGAGAAGATGTGGCCTATAGGTATGTAGCGTATAGCACATCACTAGAAGCGGTACAGGCAATGGCAGAACCAATACCAATTGACATACTAGTAAAAAAAATAACGAGAAAAATATGGTTCTGCCCTGGTTCTGTACTCAAAAAGTTGATCTTAAAAAGGAAAACATCAATGAAACCGTAGATGGAACAAAGATAGCGAATAATAAAAACATGAGAAAATTGCTTTAGATTTCAAATCGGTGACAATCGGAAACATGGTGTTAATAATGCTTGAAAGCAAAGAAAACTGCATCAAGCACATATAAACTAAAAAAATAAAGAAACTGAACTCGGAATAAGTAAAATCCCACACAGAAGCCTTTTTTTTGCAAGAAAAAACAAAAATTCCAAATAAGATTAAACTAATAATGGTAGTATTTGTAGCCGCTCAAGTTGCTGAGTCGTTAGTGTGTTGATTGCTGTGCAAGGAGTCCCGAGTTCGATTCAGTCCTTACTTAGAAGGTCGACTTTTTTAGGTTGAGAAAAGTATTATTGAGCACACCTTCTTTCGGATTAGAAGAAACACTGTAGGTTCCATGTGCTGCTTGGTTACGTGCACGCAAAAGAACCCAATAATTCAGGTTAGAATTGTGAATGATAAGTCCAGAGAAGACAGAAATAGGCCGACGTTAAATAAATAAACAAAAGAGTAGTATTTGTAATTGTTGAGTGTTGCTCAGCTACTCATCGACCTAGGGGTGCTTCAGCAGTGTTTATGTAAGTATGTGAATGTGTTACGTAAAATATATAGAGCGCTATTAATTATTTTCCAATGCAAATGGTATCGGTAGGTAGGGCTATACAATTCCCCATACATGATGTGCTGACCGGAACTAACAATGTTTAAATTTTGGAAACATTCGACATCTGGCGTATTGGATGCCAACCTGGCGGTTAAGAAATTAACAATAACCAATATAAATTGAAATTATATACGAAAACAGAAAAAAAATAAAAACAAACAAAAACAAAAAGAACTACAAAAATGAATATAATTGAAAACAAAAAAATAGAGAACAAAAAACAAACAAAAATGACAATTGTAAAAACAAAAATACATAAAAACATGAAAATATAAGAAGAAACATAAAATTAATAAATTAATTAAAAAATAAATAATTAATCTGGGTACCCAAAATGTGATAATAATAAATATGTCAATATTAAAAATAAATAATAAAGTAAAACATTCTTAATTTTTGTTTACAGATTTTTTCTTTTAAATTTAGGCAATTTAAAATTTCGCAGATAGATAATAAGAGAGAAAATTATTCTGAAAGTAAATAATTAAAAAATTGCATGTTTTAATATTGTTTTGAAGCATTATTAGTTAGATTATGTTATAGAAAGCTAAAAATAAAATTATTAAAAAGTCTCAATTATTATTATTTGTATTATTACAAAAATTAACTACTTTCTACAGAAACTAGAGCTAAGTTAAAATGTTATATTAAAAAATTAAAAAAAAATCAAAAAACAAGATATATTTTTGAATAGTTCTCAATGTAAAATTTATTTTGATGAGTTTTTATTGTTTAAAAAAATAAAACTAATTACAAGAATTATATCAAGAATAACAAGAATATAATAATTATATTATATATATATATATATATATATATATATATATAATTATTATATAAAAAAATACAAGAAAATTTAAAATAATTGTAAAATGTAAAAATGAATAATTGCAGTATAATCAAAGTACTTTTATTGCAGAAAAATATCCAGATTAAGAATTTAGAGCAATTAAAATGCTCATTGTTTTTGGAAAACGGTAGTTCTGATAAGAAAAATTGATTTAAATTTTAATTTCGTAACAAAAGCATGTATGAGATTAATTCGTGCTTTATTTATCAGGAAAATTTAGTATATAAATGCACATTTCTCATTATTTCACTATACATTTTCAATCCATACAAAATGTTGCTAATTACAGTTGTTTCCATTCTGTTTGTTACAGCACAGGTAATTAAAAATATATTTCTCGACTTTTTTAGTTCGTAATTACAAATAAAATATTTTTACAACAAAAATAAAAATAGACCAAACTAAAAATTAAGGAGCATAAAAATTTAATATATTCTATATTCTATAATTGAAAAAATCTCAAAATACAAAATTAAAAAATAAAAGTATAATAATATATGTATATTATATAATTAAAAAAACTATATCAACTCAACAAAAAAAATCTATTAACGTAAAGTAATATTGCACGTTATAACATTTTTAACATAAATTTTATTCTCAATATTTGTAGTCCTTGAAAAACGTTACCTGTCCAATAGCTTTTTCTAACGCAACCACCGGCTCAACTATCCAATTGGGCAAGGTGCACTATAAAATTGATGCTATTGATGTTTCCAGATAGAAGCTACTCCATTAGAATCTATAGGAACTTCTTTAATTGGCGCACTTAAACCAATATTATCAGTTGCTAAAGTTGCTGCATTACCTGCTGCTCCTGAAGTACCTGCATTACCTGCTGTTCCTGCTGATGCTGTTCCTGCAATAGTCCCTTAACAATCTTGTACAAATTAAGCAAATCATTTCATTATGAAACTATTATTTGTAACAACTTACAACTTAAGTTTGTATTTTAAAATATATTGGGATTAATGAAATAAATAAAAATAATAACTAAAATGTGAGTTTTTATAAAATCATTAAATGTATATAGTAGAATATAAAATAGTAAAATAAAAATGTAGTGAATCTGAATTACAATTGGCATTTTCTGAATTACATATGATGTTTTCTGAATTACAACTGACTCCTCTCAGTTACATTTTACGTTTTCTGAGTTATATTTACTTAGTAAAGAAATTATAAAAATTAAATTATTATTATATAGTTATTAATAACTTAAAATTAACACAAAAACGAAATTATATTGCACTATATTCAATATAAATAATAATAAGTTGGTTTATATTTGATATATTTTGAATTACATTTCTTGTTTTCTGAATTACAATTGATTTACTTGAATATGTAATTCAGTGATGCTTTCCGAATTTTATTTAACTATTATGAATTGCACGTAACGCTTTCTGAATTTCATCTGACTATTCCGAATTACATGTACCGCTTTCTGAATTTCATCTGACTATTCTAAATTAGATATGCTACTTTCTGACTTTCAGTTGACTGTTCTGAATTACATGTGATGATTTCTGAATTGCAACTAATAAATCTAAATTACAATTTATATTTTCTGAAATACAGTTGGAAAAAGTGTAGTAATAAGCAGATACGTATAAAAATTGCTTTAGCAGCAAAAACTTTAAATAAACAAAAAATGGACATGTTGCTTTTTTCAAATAACCGATTGAATTACTGTCAATTTATATTTGAAACTATTTATTGTTCTTTAACAAATTTTTTCTTAAATTATAAAAAATGCAAAAAAAAATTATATTATAATTAAATTATAAAGAAGCAAATTTCATGCATGTGCTTCAAGGTTTGTTACTTTAACACACCTTGAAACACATGCCAACATACACGCAGTTTATATACCAGTTGGGTAAAACTCAACTGAAAGAATAATACTTCAACAGACAAATTTTGATTTGTTTTTCTTGTTTTGTATTTTATTTTGTTTATTTTTCATTTATAATTTTACCTTTTAATTTTTATTGATTATTAGTTTCTTTTTTTTTGATATTATCTGTTTTTGCAAAAATAAGGCTTTTGCAAAGGATTTCTTCTTATCCTGAGTTCGACGGACATCACATCTAACTTTTTTGTTGCCTCCAAATTACTTCGTTACGTTTGGCTTGCATTTTAATTTTTCCATTTTTCAGTATCATTTACTCTGTTTCTGAGTTAGTATAGCATGTACTTAAAGCAGTTTTAGCTTTCTTTGCATTTCAGCATAATTCCCACCATGTTTCCAATTGTGACAGATTGTAAACATCAACTAATTTTCTTATCAATTTTTATCATTAGATTGGGCTATCCTCGTTTTATCTGGGGTTTCACTTCTCCATTGAGCTTTCAGTGTTTCAAGTGAGCTCTTTGAGTAAAGCACTAGAACACACTTCTCTGGTTCAATCTTCGACTAAAATGTCTATGGGTATCGGTCCCGCTTCTAGTGAAATTGTACGCTATATATCAAAATGCCAGATTTCCTCTGTTTTTTTGTTTGGATGGCTATCTTTTAGTTCTTTTTTGAATAAAGCACTTGAGCATACTTCTCTAGTCCTTTCCTGGGCTAGTAAGTCTATAAGTATCGGTAGTGCCATTGCCAGTTCTAGTGAAGTGGTGAGATATACGCTAGTTATAAATATGCCAGGTTTCCTCTGTTCTTTGATTGAATGTACAGCCATACTATCTTACGCTATATATCAAAATGCCAAATTTCCTCTGTTTTTTGCTTTGATGGCTATAATTTAGTTCTTTTTTGAATAAAGCACTATACTTCTATAGTCCTTTCCTCGGCTAGTATGTCTACGCTAATTATAAATATGTCAGGTTTCCTCTGTTCTTTGATTGGATGTACAGCTATCCTTATCCTATATTATAGTTCTTCTTGCAGTATGGAGCCGCGTAGAAGATTGTAGAGTTAGAAAGAGAATATAAAGATCATTGTTTGCTCTTCTTCAGTCGGTGCATGTCAAGATTGATGATTTTCTCCGCTTTAACAGCTGTTATATTTTGTTGTTCATTTTATTTGCCGACTGTAGTTTACTATAAAGTGCTTTCTTTGATGTTATTTTGATATTCTGAAACTTAATATCGATCTCAGTTAGTTTTTTTCGATCGTAGAATTCTCTTTTGTAATCTTAAAACATTTTTTTGCAATTGCTTCGATTATGTTCCTTAGGTTTATCTTTTCTTTTATTTTATCTAGAGATTTGCCGGCCATAACTATCACTGTGTCGTCTGTGACTCCGATAATGTCAATCTGTTTACCTGTTTCTATTTAGTATCTCATTGTAGAGGAGAAAGTTCCTATAAGTGGATCTCTCTTAGGGATCCTGTTGGCAAATCATATGGTAATTTTACCTCCTCGCTATCTTTCAAATAGTTGTAAATGATAGTTGTGACATAGTTGCTAATATCCATTACTTTACCAAACTACATTTTTCTCGAACTAAAGAAAATCTTCAAAAGTCCAGTGCAAGATTCTTTGGAGACGCCCAGAGGCCGACAAATGCCTACCTACTAACACCCTCCCCCCACTCCCTGTTTATGAACCATAGAAGGATTGATGGTATTACTTCCCTAGCATTATTTTTTTTTTGTCTTGTCTTCTTATTCTTTTTCTTTAATTTTTACCGTATCTTTCTTCTCTTTCTCCATTTTGTAGCTCTCTTTTATAATTTTTTTAATTTTGTATGAAATCAATTATTTTTTATTTTACGTTTAAGTTGCCATTTATCCTTGCTGACAATCATCTTTTCTACAATCTTTTCAACGTTTAAATTTTAATATATAATTTAATTGTCCATCAATGGCGTTGTTTCTTTCTTCAGTATCAATATCGTTTTTTCCCATTTTATTTTCCCTTTTTGATTCTTTTTCTTTTGGTCGCTTTCCTTGTTACCTCCGTTTTCTGTCCTTAGTCGTATTTCTTTCACAGGCCAGTATGTAAATTGGTATAGTTCTGGACACTACTCGTATTGCTTATAACAGCCTTTCTTTGATCTCTTTCCGTTATATTCTTGTATTTTTATATTTTACTCGTTTTGCACCATATTGTTAGGGTAGCGTATAGTAATGAGCTTGTAACAGCGGATAGCATTATGTTTTGCTCTTCCAATATTTGGGTATTATTCTGCTATTACATTTATTGCCTTCTTTTATGTATGTTATTCAAATTAAAAATTATTTCCAAAATCGACTTCCAAGTACATGTGGCTGCCCATGCTCGTAATATCTGTAGTTGCTATTTGTGCTTTTATGATAGTCAGTTTCTTTCTTCCAGCTAGTATTGTTGCGTATCAGACAATACCTGTTATTGCTTATAAATACCTGGCAGCACAGAAAGTCGCTCTCACTCTCATTCTCATTATCGTAATATGTTGTGATCTACTCGTTTGTTTGCTGTATGTCATTATGTAAGACAATAAATATTACTAATAACATCTGAGTTTACGACCCCCCCGCGTAACAATATGATCATTTAATTTTGTTTTTTCTTAATTTATAAAAAAATATCAGATTTTCAAAAAATAAATATATTTCAATCCGCCTGGGTGGCAAAAATGAGTCAACGCCAGGCATGATCAGATGGATGGGCTAATAATTACCAACTGGTACCATTTGGCATTAGGAAACAATTAGTGTTTCTCTAGCTTTCAGGGGCAAAATTCTAGAGTAACAAACCTTGTCGTACATGCCTACATAGCTAAAAAACTTCACGATCGATGACAAGTTGAGCAAAAGCTAGCAAATATAAAAATACTACTTCCCAAAATTTATAGAAATTTTGATGTGATACATCGAATGGCGCATTAGGACGCCTAATGGTCAAATGTTCATAACAAGTAAAGGGCAAGCCTGATATTGATGATGAGTAACAAACACAGCGTTCCTTGAAAACTGGATTTCGATGTTTCAATCAACCAGGCGTCCACATTTTTTAATTTTTTTTAAACTTTAGAATTAATTACTTCAAGGTTTTCGGTGGAAGTTGCAACAAAGATTCTTTGTGTTTTCTTTAATCAAATGATTTCAATTTTATGAAAAATTTGTAAAAATATCTTTACTAGATTTTTTTTAGTTTAATTTAATAAGAAAATCAAGAATTGAGTGTGACAAAATAACTACAATTTAACAAAAATAAAAATAAATAGAAAAATGTTAAAGAATAATTGAAACGAGTGTTCTCGGTGATGAAATGATTTTATCAACTTTCACTACTACATTTAGTCATTTAGTTGATGAATTAATTATACTAACTGAGCAGGCATTGTTGAACCTTAGTCTTAATTAATAGAGAAACAATTTAATATTTTAATAAGTTTCAATACTTGTAAGTGATGGCACTTACAAGTATTGAAATTATTATTAAAATTTTACGGAAATTATGTAAGTTTGTGTTTATACGTCATTACTTGTTATTTCGTTGCGACGGTGTTAAACCTCATTTAAGTAAAAAACAACAAAATGCAGCTTAGATTGTTTGTACTTTTTGATTACACAGCACTACGTATATACAAGCCAATAGTATTGCTATGCACAGCTACTCGTCGGTTAATACATTGAGTGGATATTCATATTACTCTCATTTCCATTTGTTCACTGCCTCTGTACCCACCCTTACATTGTTACATCTTGAATTGCACTTGTTTTTACTCGCGCCTCGCTATAAAAGTTTTACTTCTAAAATAAAATAAAAAGAATAATATAATTGGATCAAATACCAAAAATTCCTGAATTCTTCCTAAAAATAAATATTGTTAAAACGTGACCGCATTGTTGTTTTCAGATCAACAGGTTTGATGGATAATATCGTGCACAAAATGCGAATAAATAATACGAATACGTGATTTTTAATTTAAAATCATTGGACATTTACATTTTCATTGCAATCATGAAGATTACCATAGTACTGTTAGCACTGGTAATTAACATATTAATTTAATTAACATAGCTATAAATTATCAACGCATTAAATTCAACTGAAACAATGCTTCAATATTACAAGATCAAACCAATAAACATTTAAAAATAGTTATTAGTGATTAATGAAGCATTTTTTTAGGCTCTAATTATTGTAAATTGTGCGCCATATCGTAAACATGGAAAAAAATTATTAGGTGAGCATTTTCAGAAAGTTACGTTTTATGATTCGACCGATAAATATGTAAATATTGTATAAAAATATAATATGCGTAAAAATTGAAACTGATTTAATCCAAATAAAATTATGTTAATTGCAGACGCAAATAGACCCAAGAGAAATGGTGTAAATAATACATCAAAACAAGAAGAAAACAATCTTCAGACAACAAACAACTATGTTTGTGACGAATCAAATACAAGTAAAGATCAAAAAAATACTCATTGCTGTAAAAATACAACAGGTAAGATAAATATTAATTTTGTTATAAAAATTAGCTAATTAGGGTTAAAAAGGAACTTGCTGTATGTTTTACTATATTTTATTTTAATTTATTTCAATTTCACACAATCATTGTCAAGATATTACTGAATCTTGACAATGATTGTGTGAAATCGAAACATGTTCAAATGAATTAAAATATAATATAGTAAAACATACACCGATTGCCTTTTAACCCTAATTATTAAGAAGTTTTACCAAGAGATGGATGACACAATCTCAAGAAATTAGCTAACATATATTGCTCAACATACCAACTGTACCAGTTGCGTATACTGATATTGAAGAACCTACCAACCATATGAATTGTAAAATTCATTAAAATGATTGTTTTGCAACTTCCTGCTTATCTAATTATTTTAGACAAAATAAAATTTTTCGAGCATAAAATTTGCATCTAAATCATTGAATCAAATTAATTTGATATTATTTATAACAGCAGAAATTATATATAAATTTGTTGAGCAGTATATAATTACTTTTTAAGAACTTATTCTTGTATTATCATCTGACGAACGACATGGACACATTTTTTTACCATGTACAATCTTTCTTTTTTTGTTATTAATTAATTAATATTCTTGAGCATAAAAACCACGTTTTATGTTATCATGCAGATCTAAATTTCTATTGTGCTTGTCAATCATTGGTATTTTAAGTTTATTTTCTGCAAAAGTGAGTTTTATGTTTAACATTATATAGTATTATAAAATAACATTTAACAATAGAAAATACAATACGTTTAGATAAACGTAGCATCAAAGATGTGTTACAAGAAATAAAGAATACTACACCAACTACAAAAATAACATCGGTAGCATCAACAAAAACAACAACAATAAAATTAAAAATAATTGCAACACCAACAACGCAAACTACAACTACAAAAGCAACAAAATCAACGTATGCAAAATCAATAGTGCCGCCAAAGTCAACATCAACAACACAATCTGTAATATCAACGTCTGCTAAATCTTCAGTAACAAAACCGTCTGCAAAACCAGTAATACAAACAACGCCAGAAAAACCAATAGTGACGCCAAAATCAGCAACATCAACAACCCGATCTGTAATATCTACGTCTGCAAAATCTATAGTAACAAAATCGGCTGCAAAACCAGTAACACAAACTATGTTAGAGTCAGCTACAACTCCAACTACAACAAAAATAACCGAAAAAACAAGACCAGCAACAATAACAACATTAAGCAGTGGTATAAATTTTACAAATAATATTAATTATTATATAGAATAAAATATTTGTAGGTATACCCAATATAAATTCTGATAATGTTTTTCCAGAAACACCGCAAAATATAACATCTTTAAA
This sequence comes from Tachinus sp. AB-2021, assembly GCA_030264575.1. Classification (NCBI taxonomy): domain Eukaryota; kingdom Metazoa; phylum Arthropoda; class Insecta; order Coleoptera; family Staphylinidae; genus Tachinus; species Tachinus sp. AB-2021. Next base: position 27,587 of record JARJEC010113294.1, read on the forward strand.
AGAAGGTAAATAATTCTAAAAATATATATGTTAATAAAAATTAAAAATAAAATAAAGTAATAATTACTATATTTGCACTATCATCAATATCTGATATCAATTGAAAACTGTGCTGTAAGGAGATTAAAATGGAATTTACTCGTAATTTTTACCTTAATTTAGTTATTTTCCATAATTATTATTTCTAGAAATAATATTTTAGAATTTAGATTCTGCGAAGGTCACATAGATTCCAAAATCTATTATATCACTTCCAGAAACTATAGAAAAAAACGTAAATAAAGGTAAAATTTTGACTAGAAATACTATTTGATATAAGATAATGTAATGAGCAATAAAAAATGATTCTAGTGCAAACTTTTCTAGATGTTCCTGTATTTAACCATGAACCAATTCAAGAAATAATTGAATCTGCATTAACAAAAAATAAGATAAACTATTAAAAATTTACCTAAATGTAAACAACGGAAAAGCTAAAATTGTAGCTAATTATAGCCATTACGCCAAGTAAAAAATTATAACAAAAATTAATTATAATTTTCAAATATTTTTAGGTGCACCAGAATTGAATTTCAATGCAGCAGAATCCGCTGTATCAATTGGAGCTGTAACAACAACATCGAATGAAGGTATGTGGTTGAAATATTTTGAAATATATCTGTACCTAATTGGATTTCAATGCAGTGGAATCAATTTTATCAGCAGAAACTACACAAACAACATTAAAACAAGGTATGCTGTTAGAATACCTTTAATAGACAAGTACAAAATAATATAAATTGCCATTTTTAAATATAGATATACCTAAATTCGATTTCAATGCAGTAGAAACCATTATATCAGCTGGAACTACACCAACAACACAAAAAGAAGGTATATAGTTTTATAGCAATTTGCATCAAATATAAAAGACTATAATTGATATTTTGAAATATGTTTAGCTGCACCGCAATTGAATTTCTATGATAAAATAAAATCTATTTTATCAACAGAAAATACACCTACAACATTAAAAGAAGGTATGCCATTAAAATACCTTTTATAGGCAAATATAGAATAATAATAATTGATATTTTCAAATATAGCTGTACCAAATTTGAATTCCAATGCAGTAGAATCTATTATATCAGCTGGAACTACACCAACAACACCAAAAGAAGGTATATAGTTGTATAGCCTTTTACATCAGATATAAAATACTAATAACTATAATTGATATTTTGAACTATGTTTAGTTGCACCTGAATTGAATTTCATCAAAGCAATAAAATCTATTTTATCAGCAAAAACCACACCAACAACATTAAAACAAGGTATGCTGTTAGAATACCTTTAATGGGCAAGTACAAAATAATATAAACTGCCATTTTTAAATATAGATATACCTAAATTGGATTTCAATGCAGTAGAATCCATTATACCAGCTGAAACTACACCAATAACACCAAAAGAAGGTATGTAGTTGTATAGCCTTATAGAAAATACTAATAGCTATAATTGATATTTTGGAATATGTTTAGCTGAACCGGAATTAAATTTCTTTGATAAAATAAAATCTATTTTATCAACAGAAATTACTCCTACAACATTAAAAGAAGGTATGCCGTTAAAATACCTTTTATAGGCAAATACAGAATAATAATAATTGATATTTTCAAATATAGCTGTACCTAAATTGGACTTCAATGCAGTAGAATCTATTATATCAGCTGAAACTACACCAACAACACCAAA